>JAXCGZ010013510.1:0-87843 GCA_037179515.1 Halocaridina rubra | reverse complement strand
ATCTCACCTTAGGAAAGCTTTAAATGAAGTCCATGCTGGTTCAGATGAGTGAGAACTCTGCGGAGAATCTCGAGGTGTGATGACCAATCCTGAGAATGCACCAGGATGTCGTCTATAAAGCATGAAACATTGTCGAGATCCTGTAGTACTATCCTCATGAGTCTGCTGAAGCAGCCAGGGGCATTTACCATACCAAACGGCATGACCCTGAACTGGTATAGACCATATCTTGTGGAAAAGGCTGTTAGAGGCTTGGTAGTCTCGCTCAGTGGGACTTGCCAAAATCCACTGGCTAGATCCAACTTCGACAGGTAATGGGCTTGGGAGAGCAACGAAAAAATATGCTCAGGGTCAGCAATGGGCTCTCCATCAAAGATGGTACGGGAGTTAAGCTTACGACAGTCAATGCAGAACCTGTATCTGCCATCTCGCTTACGCACTGCCAGTAACGGCGAACACCAAGGCGAAATGCTCTTTTCAACTATTCCGAGGCGGACCCAAGTGTCAAGATCTTCCTTTAGCCGTACGGACAGCTGGTGGAGAAGACCATAGGAATGCCGAAATGGCTCTGGGTCAGTCAATCTGACATGATGCTCAAGGGTAGCAGTAATGCCTGGGAGGTCGTTGAAGACGTTCACATAGTCTTCTAATAGCTTGTTCAGCTGTTCCCGTTGACTCGATTGCAGACTGGATTTAATAATGCAATTACTCACACTTTCCTTTCAGTGTGTTGGAATTGCAGGATCCTTACCATTATCAAAGGCTAAGCTTATGTCTTCAATTGCGAGGGCAGTGGATGCGGCCAGAGGGGCTTCTTCCAAAAAACTCCACTCCCGTAAATCTGTGATACATTGCAAGGGTTGAGCATTCAAATATAGGAGGTAAGGGGTGGCTATAATGGAGCACCTGTGTTGCTGCAGTCTCGGAGTTTCTGTTGATGCTGAGGGCATCTATAGGGATTGCTGAGAGTGACAGTGCAGGATCCCTGTGAGCCTCCAGGTCTTCACAATAAAGCTTCAGCTGGTTAATGTGGTATTTCCTCTTATTGCCATCAACATTTAGCACATAATTGTCAGGGGTCACCCGGTGTACCACAGTGTATGGTCCTCTCCAGCGTAGCATTAGCTTGCGGGTATCTGTTGGAAGAAGTAACAGAGCTCAACCTCCGGATGTCAGGGCACGACACTTGGCACGCTTGTCAAAGAGGAGCTTGGCAGTCTACTGGTGACTCTTAATGGCTAATTGTGCAGTTTTCCAAGCCTTTTTGAGATGGTACAAAAACTTCAAAATATACTCATTGACATCCCTATTGTCATCTTCGATGGTAGGTGAATCCCAACATTCTGCCAAGAATTTCACTGGGCCTCTGACCTTATGACCATGAATCAGGTCTAAAGGCAAGTATCCAGTAGTGTCATGGGGCGTGTCTCTGAAGGAGAAAAGTGCAGCAGGGACGTACTTTTCCCACTGCCAAGGTATATCTATCACTAGCTTGTGCAAACATCGCTTCAATGTTCCATTATAGCGTTTGCATGCTCCATTTGATTGGGCATGATAGACACTCGTACGAATGTGCTTCATTTTTAAAAAGTTACAGAAAGCCTCAAAGTGCCTACTTGTAAACTGACTTCCATTGTTAGAAGTGACCTGCTCAGGAAAGCCAACCCTGAAGCAGATTTCAAATAGGGCATGAGCGACTGCTTCAGTCATGATAGAAGACAGTGGCACTGCATCTGGGTACCTTGTTGCCAGGTCGACATATACCAGGAGGAACTGTTTCCCCGTGGACGAAGCTGGATTAATTGGACCTAATATGTCAATAGCGACCTTGAAAAATGGCTCCATTGAGAGCTTAGTTATCCCCATGGGAACTTTCGGTACCATTGCCGTAGAGGTGGATTGACAGACAGGGCAGGAGCCTACATATCTGTCTCCCTCGGCGTACATGTCTGGCCATGCAAAAGCCTTCTGAAGGACGTGCCGAGTTTTTACTTTGCCTCTGTGTCCACTCAGAGGTAAATGGTGTGCCACATACATAGCCTAGCGGCTCAACGAAGCGGGCACCACCAACTGTTTAAAGGTGTGGCCATCTTTAGTCACATGCCTACGGAGTACTCCATCTTCAAGGGCGTAAGTGATCTGGCCTCCTCCTCACACTGTGAAGGTCCTTCCCTCGGTGGCCTGCTGCATCCAGCGTTTGAGGCTGGGGCAATCTTGCTGCAATTTGGCAAAGTCTGGACGTGACTTCAATGGCTCTAGAGGTGCATTATCTGGTAAAGGAGGGGGAAACTCTCCGCGTTCCACATTACGTGTAGTAACTGCAGCAGACTCAACGGAGTCAGTCGGAGAATCGCCCAAATTCTTGGCATCGAGGCCAGGAGTTGCTGCTGAAATGGCTTCATGTGACATCCCTTGAGGGAAGTTATAACGAGAAATGTCCTTATGGTAGAGGTCGGCCTGGATAGTTGGTTGGCCATGGCACCAGCCGCCCGTTGAATGACTACGACTGAAGGTATTAGGATGCAACTAGGACTAGTCCAGACAGTTCCAGGTTGAGTCTTCCTTCAGGACGGTTCTTTCCTCATGCCTACATCTACACTGAATATTCTGGCATATTCATTACACATCTCTTGCTATTCCATTACATTTGACAAGTCACAACATTCTGCACATCTGTCTCTTTTACTTTCCTTTTCTTCACATTTTGTCATAATTTATGGAAGGTTCACAACTAATGGCCCCCAGTACCCGGCATAGTGGGGTGTGAAGAATCTCCGGGGATCGAGTTGACTTTACCATCGGCTTGAGGGCAGACACGCCTGGTGGTAGTAATGGTTCTGCTCTTAACCTTGCACCTCCCAATAGATCTGCTTCTTTCACTCTTCACTATTCAAACATTCGTGGGCTGAACTCTAATCTTTCGTCTGTGGAACAGCACTTGGGCACTTTCCTCCCTAACCTCCTCCTCCTATCTGAAACCCAGTTGTCTATACATGCTTCCACTGACCCTTCCCAAATCTCCCACTATAATCTGTATACTCGTTTTCGTTCCAAAGGTGGGGTCTGTGCTTACTGCAACATTAACACTCCTACTGTGAGGCTCATGGACCTTGAATCTCCTGACTTTCATGTTCTCTGGCTAAAAGTCTATCTCTCCACTACCACTATCATCCTTTGCTTCTGCTACTGTTCTCCAAACTCCACCGAGTTTGTGTCTTTCTTTGAATATCTCTCCTCGTGCCATGAGTCCTTGCTATCTTCTCACCCACATGCCGAAGTTCTCTACTTTGGAGACTTCAATGTACACCACAGCGAGTGGCTTCATTCTTCTCACACTGATGTGGGAGGAAGCGAGGCTTTTGCTTTCTCTATTACTCACGATCTGGAGCAAATTATCAAACATCCTACTCGCGTTCCTGATCATCACAAACATGCTGCAAACACTCTTGACCTATTTTTTACTTCTAACCCTTCAAACTACTCTTACTCTGTGCTTTCCCCTCTTGGTAAATCTGACCACTCCATGATCTCTGTCTCTTCCATTTTCGCTCCCCCACCACCAATCCCTCCTACCCAACGCCGCCTTTGGCACATCAAGCGAACCCAATATGAAAATTTGCGTTACTTTCTCTTTGACTTCCCATGGGATGACTACTGCTTTCGGTCCCGCAACCCTGATCGGGTAGCTGTAAAAGTTGCCGAGATCATGACCGCGGGAATGGAGGCGTACATCCAATCTTCGACAAAAACTTTCTCTCCCCCTAAACCTCGGTTTGACCGTGCCTGCTCCATGGCTATCCAGGCTAGGAATCAGGCTCACCGATGTTACCAAGCCTCTCCTTCCAATTTAACTCGCTCTGCTTTTATTATAGCTAGGAATCGTTGTACAGCTCAGATTCGAAGGTCTAAGGCTTCCTTTATAAGAAGGAAAGTTGATGACCTTAACTCCTCTCCCACTGACAAATGCTTCTGGTCCTTAGCCAAAAACCTCCAAAAACTTCTGTAACTCAAGCTTTCCCCCTCTCATTCGTTCTGATGGTTCTATAGCTTGCTCTCCCACTGACAAAGCCACTCTCTTTGGCTCTCATTTTTCTGCCAACTCTTCTATCAACGATTCCAGCGCACCTGTTCCTCAGTCTTTTCCCCTCTCTAACCCTATGCCCTCCCTTATCCTTTCTTCACGCAAAGTTCATAAGGTTCTTCGCTCACTAAAGACAAACAAGACATCTGGTCCCGATGGTATCCCTGCAAGGTTCCTTAAGGAGTTTGCAGATGAAGTGGCTCCTGTGCTTTGCCGTCTTTTTCGCCTCATTCTGTCAACCAGTATCTATCCTTCATCTTGGAAGCATGCTCTAGTTCAACCTGTTCCTAAGAAGGGTGACCGCTCTATTCCTTCTAACTACCGACCTATTGCTCTAACCTCCTCTATTGCTAAGGTTTTCGAAACTTTGCTCAATGCTCACTTCTTGAAACGCCTTGAATCTAACTCACTTATCTCCGATCACCAGTACGGCTTCCGCAAGGCAACATCCACTGGTGATCTCCTGTCCAATCTTACTCATGTATGGTCATCTTCTCTGAGGAACTATGGGGAATCCTTTGTCGTCGCCCTTGATATCTCTAAGGCTTTTGACCGAGTCTGGCACAAGGCTCTGTTGACCAAACTCCCTGCCTATGGCTTTACCCCTTCTTTCTGTTCTCTGATTTCCAGTTTTCTTACTGACCATTCTATATCTGTAGTTGTTGATGGCGCGACATCTAGCCATTCCTCTGTTTCCAGTGGTGTTCCACAGGGCTCTGTTCTTTCACCTACTCTCTTCCTTCTCTTCATCAATGATCTTCTACAATCCCCATCTTCCTTTCTTATTCATGCCTTTGCCGATGATTCTACCCTTCACTATTCCTCTGCCTTTTCTGCACAACCTTCATCTGTTACTCGTAATCAATCTCGTATCACTCTTTCTTCTACTCTTAATTCCGATTTGCAGAGAGTATCTGAATGGTGCACTCAAAATTTAGTTAAATTCAATGCCTCCAAGACACAGTTTCTGGCTATCTCCTTATCGTCTTCTCCTCCTGATAACTCTATTGTCTTTGAAACTAATGAAATTTACCCTCTTAACTCTATCAATATATTAGGAATCCAAATAGCCTCTAACTCGTCTTGGAGGAATCACATAATCCAAATTTCTAAATTTTCATCCAAAAAATTGGGGGTTTTGTTTTGTTTTCGTTATTACTTTTCCTCATTGCAGTTACTTAAAATTTACAAAGATCTTATCCGCCCCTGCTTAGAATACTGCTCACACATCTGGGGTGCTTCTTCCTTTACTTATCTTCTTGATAGGGTTGAATCTAAAGCAATCAGACTCATTAATGATCCTTCTCTTACTTCTAACCTGGATTCTCTCTTTCTTCGCCGTAAGGTATCTTCCCTTTCGCTTTTCTATCGCTACTACTTCCATCGCTGCTCTGATGAGTTGGTGAGTTGCATCCCTCCTCCACTGCCTAGGCCGTGTAACACTCGCCAAGCGGCCTCATCTCATAGTTAC
The DNA here is from genome assembly GCA_037179515.1 of Halocaridina rubra. Lineage (NCBI taxonomy): Eukaryota > Metazoa > Arthropoda > Malacostraca > Decapoda > Atyidae > Halocaridina > Halocaridina rubra. The sequence continues at coordinate 82,291 of JAXCGZ010013510.1, read as the reverse complement.
TGTGTGGAGATTTGTAGCTCGCGGATTGGTCGGTGCAGCGACTGCTTCTTCCCATCTACCTCCAGACTCTGGAACTCTCTTCCTCCTTCTGTCTTTCCTAATTCTTATGACCGTTCATCCTTCAAAAAGCAGATCTATCGTCATCTCAGAGCCTAGTCCTCCATATCTCTGGGTCCTCTTTACTTTGACTGTTTTTTCTGTCTGTTGTTTTCCTTTGTGTGACATTACCTCATCTCTGCCTTGCCATTAACCTTTTTCTTTTCCTTCGTCTTGGTATTTTCTCGTGCCCGGGCCTTTGTTGATGAGGGCAGTTTCTGCCTGTCTCGGTGTCACACTCTTAAAAAAAAAAAAAAAACTAGGTTCAGTGCACGACCCAGCAAGACAGGGTACATAAGCCCAATCATTGCCACTGCTGGGGCTTTTCCCTTGTAGTATTTGCAATCTAGGTTAATGACACAGCAGCGTCGTATTTGGGGTGTTCCTTCAGCAACCCGCACACGAACGACTTTGCCGGTAAATTCTTCATCCCTGATGAATCTCTCGTCAACAAATATGCCACTGGCCCCTGTGTTGAGGGCTATCTCAACTTCCACACCATTTATGGTTTCTAGGCATTTTGGGATCATTTCCAGATCATCATGTTCGATGAATTCCACATTGGCAAGTTTGTGTGGTGGTTCCTCGGCATTATCCTCATTGGCCCTTTCTGGCCTTATTTCTACAGCATGGGGCAAGTGCGTGGCTGGATGGCTATGCGGACCGCCGCCGTGTGAGGGAGCGTGGTGGCTCTTAGAGTTTGGATGAAAACCCTGGGAAGCTGGAGCAGAGTAATGGCTTTTGCCTCTGAACTGCTGAGGTTTAGGTCTTAATGGGTCATCCTTCTTGAGTGTGGGTGCATGGCCGTAATGAGGCTTAGGAGTGTGAGGAGGATGAGCTGGATGATTGAAGTTCTATGATGGGCTCTTGTGCTTCCCGGACCTGTAATCTCTACTTCCGGATGAAGGACCACTGTCTGGGATTTCCACTCGAAGCCGAGCAAGTGCAAGCTCATTTTCACATTGTACTTGTGCCTCATCACGTTGTGCTTGTGCCTCATCACTTGCTCTCTTCTCTAGCTTATCTCGGCGTTCAACCATCTTCTCAGGAGCCCATTCGAAGAGCTTCTGCCTTGGGGAAAGACCGTATCTCTCACCCCTAGCAATCATTATTTCCAGGTAACGCTCTTCATCGAATGTTTCAATGGTTTCCATGTTTGTTTCCTGTGACTGCCTGGTTTCCATGGGGGTTTCCTAAACAGTCAGTAACGAAGTGCCAAAAACAACCACAAAAAAAAAAATCTACAATAGTAGAAAAAAATGAAAGAACCACACAACACCAAGGAGAGAAAAAAAAATCAACACCACAGTTCAAACTTAAACGTAAAAGTGATCTCAAAACCTCACCGTAAAAGTGACTCAAAATACAATCAAGTGCAACAGCAGCAAAATGTTGCAAAACAGTGCATGAAACACTGGTAATACAGGATGGCAGTCGTGCCTACTTAACAGCAATATGTGGCAGTACCTGCAGTTGTGGTGCAAATGAAAGGAATGAGCAACACAATCAAGTGCAACAGCAACAAAGTGCTGCAAAACAGTGCATGAAACACTGGTAATACCGGATGGCAGTCGTGCCTGCTTAACAGCAATATGTGGCAGTACCTGCGGTTATGGTGCAAATGAAAGGAATAAGCAACAATGAATTTTACTGACTAGCACCCAGTGCCAGAAAATACAAACAAGTACAGTATAGCGGTCATGCCTGCGTATGAGCGCGTATATGGGAGTACCCACAAATAAAATGTTGTAAGTAAAATTCTGGAGTGTTGCCAAAAGGGCACAGATCCTATGCAAAATACACCAACGATAAACTAACGGCTTACTATGCAGCCAGATTACACATGTCTACTAATAATGACAAAATTTATTTTCAAGTGACAACTCAGACACATGAAGGGTTTAGCCTACCCTCAATAAATGACACCAAAGTTTTTCTTCCCAATCTATGAGCAGTCAATGCTTGAATGTAAAACACAATTATAAGCAAAAACACTTAATATGCATTCTCTCATTTCCTAAATCCCCAGGAAATATAAACAATTGTTAACAAGTATCACCCTTTAACGGATAAATAAAACACGAATGCTTTAAACCTCAATCTTTTCACGCAAATAAATGAAATTTTAAATAACACGTCTTCTCATCATGCAAAATTTCTTAAATCTGTTACCACATAATCTCATGTAGATTTCCTGAAATATTGTTTACCATATGGGAAACAAGAAAATATTAGTTATCATAATTAATCTTGAAAATGAAAAAATTTCTGATCCGCAACGTCTCTAGCGATAAAATTACTGTGTGCAGCCTATGATTCATTCATTTCAATAATCGAGCCAATGGTAATCGGGTTTCATGTGCAATGCTAAAAAGCAAAATAAAAATAAATTTATCAAAATCAGTCTGTCTGTTCGAGTCCCTGTTCGGGCGCCAATCTTGTTGGGGGAATGGTAGAGTGTTCTTATTCTGTTCTACTAAGGGGACTCAAAGTACTGAGCTCGGTTAAGAGCTCACAAACAGACAGGACAGATATTTGCATATGAACACCCCACCCATATACCACCACTCGGTTAAATGAAACTCAGAATTCAACTTTCTTTTAATTTTGGAAATACAATGACATTAAAAGAATTGAATTAAATTTTTTAAATTGAATTTTATAAAATGCTGCCTCGAATTCCGCAGGTGGTGAGCACGATTTTGTTTCCCGGAACCACAGATGTATGCCAAGACTTTGGCCTCAACTTGACGATTACCTCTGTCACACAGGCAGAGTAGAATAGAGGACACTGCAATTGCAGAAACAGAAATGACACACTGTTAATAATGGGAAACTGAAAGCATGAGCACACATATAATGAGTTTCCAATATTATTCTACAGAATGAAAATATATTGGTTAGTCACAGCTAACCAAAAATATTTATGCTACCATAATAGCATACAAAACCATTAATCCTTTGCTGGTATTAAAGGAAAACAATTTATTCACAATAAATGAAGAATAAGCAAGACAAATACAGTACTGTATGTATTCCTTAAATTGTGGGCAACCAAAAAAGTTGCAATGCTTATTACTGATTTGCAATTAATATGGTAAAACACACTATTTAGGATAAAGGAGAAATCTACAAGATATATACAGTATTCATTCACTTTTGGTTATCAAGAACAGTTTGCAATGAAAAAGAGGGTGCAAAACCACCTTTTGAAGTATTTTCAACTTATATCTCAAAACACTTTATCCCCAGCATATGAAGAATTAGCAATATAAATACAGTATGTGTTCATTAGATTGTGGTTAACAGGAAACATTTGCAAAGCCAACAGGGCAAAATTTCATTTTAATTATTTGCAGTTTAACACGTTAGTTAAATGATTAATTATTTGCAATTTATATAGCAAATTGCTTTATTCACGAGTTTTTGACGTAAAACACTTTATTTACGATGATAGAAACAGGTGAAATGAAATTAGAATTTATTAGGAGAAGGGATAGATTTTTATGGGCTCATAACCAGTCTTCAGAGGATGAGATTTTCGTTTATCACATTCAGTGAAAAGAACCTTCTTAGCAATGTATATCAGCTGTAATTTTCAGGCTAAGGAATTAACTTTGGCAAATGAGATTCCAGTTAGGTAATCTACAAAACTTCGTTTGTATGGGAATGATATCTGAGAAAAAATTCGTAGGAATTTAACCAGCAACGAATGTAACTAATTCTCGAGGAACCAATTTGCTTGACCCACGAGCTTTACCATACACTATCCCTCACCTTGTTTGTGCCAGATAAATTCCTGTGAAGATGCCACGCAAATAAGGTTGAAATAAACTTGACTGCTGAGACAGGATGCTGGCTGTGGGATGTTTGGCCGCCAAATGAGGCCGCTTCAATGTCCCTCCTGGTGACGTCATCTGTAGGATATATTTCTAGAGCAGTAACTGGCTCTTATATCATTTAAGGACTACTTTAGTGGTGGTCCCTAACAGGCAATTATAGCAGAGATGCAAGGGAGAGACAGTATTTTAGGTGCAACAAGTGGAAGCAAATAAAATAAAACGAGAATAATAATGGAAAGTTATGTTACTCGTAAACAATCTCTAGAACATTCTTTGCATTGTAGGAGACGGAATTTAAGTACTCAAATAATAAAGAAGCTACTGATATATATCTAGACAGGCTAATGACATAACAGCAAGGTCAAATTAATAACAAAATTATCAGCAATAGCTATTTTATCATAAGAAAATTGTAAAGAAAACGTATCTGAAAGGTTCACTGAAAAGGTGGAAAGGTAGGAGCAGCCTTTATATCGGGACTCTGCTTCTACACGTACAAGAATAGTAAATAAGATATATTTAAAATTAGCTATAAGCTAAGATATAAATTGCAAATAATCATAATCTGCAAAAGTCAAGAAGTGGGAATTATTTTTTAGTTAGAAAAATTACAATTAAGTTACTAAATTAACTAATAAGGCATCTAACAGCCTCTGGTGACTTTGAGCAAAACACTCTGTCACACCAACATTCTGCCAAGAATTACACTGGGCCTCTGACCTTATGACCATACATCAGCTCGAAAGGCGAGTATCCAGTAGTGTCGTTGGGCGTGTCTCTGAAGGAGAAAAGTGCAGCAGTGACTGTAAAGGTTTGTATTAATAATGAGCGTATATCATGGCTTCCAGTTTATTGTTGCAAGATGGGTGCCGGTCGGCTCAATCAATATAAACATTAGAAACCAACAACGGGTAGAAGTACAATGAAAACTAAAGAGGTGCGATAAAGGGAATAACCTTATTATAAATAAAGGATTAGATCACTTATATCATAACATTCCTTTCCCCTAGAATTTGCAATACATCACATATAAAAAATAAATCATCAACTTCTTAAAACAAGGCACACATGAAAATTCTATATAAGGAGTTCAAAACACTATTTACAAATTAAGACGATCAGGGGGCTTGATATTTCTCTGAGACCTTCTCACTACTGGAGTCTGTATAGGTAACTCGTCACATGCACTATTACTTACATCTCTTGAAGGTACACCATTTGTTTCTATAATATTAGAATTGGTTGTTAATTCACTAGGAACACTTGTTACAACAGGATTATCATAATCATTATTCAACATTTCATTATTAGACTGATTGAAATCTCCAAAATATCTATGCATCAATTGATCAGAATGTCTTTTCCATATCATATTCCCTGAACAATGTACTTGCACTCTATAATTTCTTAAACCCAATACTTCTACAATTCTACCTTCCACCCATAGTGGACCTTTACCATAGTTACGTGCAAACAGCATCATCAACTTTGTACATGTTTTCTTCATTTGAAAGACTATCATTACATTCTTTACTTTCTTTCAGCTTTACATCTACAGTACCTCTGAAATTTCTATTAAACATAATCTCTGCAGGAGCTTTTCCTGTAGCAGAATGTACAGTTCTTCTATAGTTATAAAGAAAACGACAAACTCTAGTAGTATAATCTCCCTCTTTAAATTTCCTTAAACCCTCCTTAAATGTCCTTACAGCTCTTTCTGCAAGACCATTAGAGGCTGGATGATAAGGGGCAGGACAAACATGTTTTATACCATTCTTTTGCAAAAACACCTTCATTTCCTGTGATACAAAATTAGGAGCATTATCTGACACTATCATGTCTGGCAAGCCAAAATTAGAAAATACTTTCCTTAGGTGATTTATAGTGACACCAGATGTTGCAGAACTAGAGAACTGTATATCTAAGAACTTACTATAAGAATCAATGACAATTAGAAAATATTTACCATCAATAGGACCTGCATAGTCCATATGGACCCTAGACCATGGTTTTCCCGTATTAGGCCATGACAAAGTATTAGCTGGTGGTTGTTTATAATTCTTAAAACAAATATTACAATTCTTTGTCATCTCTGCAAGGTCTTGGTCAATCTTTGGCCACCAAACCCATTTCCTAGCCTCTGCTTTCATGGCATTTATTCCATTATGACCATTATGTAAATGAGTCAATATCTTACACCTCAACTCTACAGGTATTACAATACGATTCCTGTATAACACTACATCATTATGAAGAGACAATTCATCTTTAACATTACCATATTCCATGAGTAACAAATTATTTTCTTTAGACCAACCAAATCTTAGACAATTAATTAACTGAGACATCACTTTATCTTTCTTATTATATTGTCTAATTACCTTATAAGAAATTTCATCAAAATCAAGCAATTCCACTAATCTTACATACTCAGCAGGAATCCCAGACTGAATTTCATCTTCTACTGGAAGACGGCTAAGTGCATCGGCAATAACATTTTCCTTTCCAGGTTTATGCACTAGATCAAGTCATATTGAGAAAGTAACAAAGCCCATCTTTGTATCCTAGAATTGGCATTCTGAGGAATTGGCTTATCTTTACCAAACAATCCTAAAAGTGGTTTATGGTCCGTTCTGGCCATAAATTTTCTACCCAAAAGAAAATATCTAAATCTTTTGACAGCGAAAATCAAAGACAATCCTTCTTTATCCAACTGTGAATATTTCATCTCAGCACTACTCAATTTCTTACTTGCAAAATAAATAGGTCTTTCTACTCCATTGACCTTTTGCAATAACACACATCCTACACCAACAGGTGAAGCATCAACTTCTACAATCAAGGGATATGACCCATCAAAATTTACTAATACTTTAGAGTCTACAAAATCTTGTTTAAGACATTTAAATGCATTCTGTTCAATCTTTGTCCATTCAAACTTGGCACCTTTTTTCAGTAAATCATACAATGGAGCTGATTTAGTTGAAAAATTCTTAATAAATCTACAGTAAAATGTAATCATCCCTAAAAATGAGTGGACCTCTGCTACGGAGGTAGGACAAGGAGCATCCAAAATTGCTTTAACCTTCTTTGGGGATGGTTTTATTCCTTCACTTGATATACAGTAACCTAAATATTCAATACATTCCATATTTAAAACTGTTTTACTCTTATTTATCTGTACATTATGAGATTGCAACACATTTAAAACTTTCTTGAGTCTCTCATCATGCTCATCTTTAGTTTCACCACTGACAACTATATCATCCATATATGCAGCAACACCATCAATATTACATAAGATCTGTGAAATAAATCTTTGAAAAATACCAGGAGAAGAGGACAAGCCAAAGGGCAACCTCTTGTATTTATACATTCCTTTGTGTGTATTAATAACTAAAAACTCTTGACTTTGTTCTTCAACAGGTATTTGCAAATATGCATTCTTCAAATCAATCTTAGAAAAAATTTTGCCTTTGCCAACACTGCACAAAAGTTCATCAATCTTAGGCAAGGGGTATTTATCACATTGTATTTGCTTATTCAAATGCTTAAAATCTGCACATATGCGAATTTCTTTCTTATTCTCTTTTAACACAGGTACAATAGGCGCAGCCCATTCACTATGAGATACAGATTCTATAATATTTTCACTTACAAGTTTATCAATGGCCTCTTCAACCATCTCTTTATGGTAAAATGGAACAGTACGTGCTTTTACAAACTTTGGAATAGCATCACTCTTTATATGAATTTTAGCTACAATGCTAGAAATAGGTTTGCTTACATTAACATTATAATCTTCAAACACTTGTTCAACACTTACATTATGAACATTGTTAACCTTGGTACTTCCATCTAATCCTGCTAAATAAATACCAACTTGTTTCATTAGATTTTTACCACATAAATTTGTATTCTTTGAACCAACAACATAAAAGACTTGTGATACATTATATCCATTATACACAACAGGAGCAACCACTTTTCCCAAAACCTTTATTTTAAAATCATCATAAGCCTGTAAGGGTTTCTTACATTGTTCAACTTTCAAATTCAACTTCTCAACCCAATCTTTATTCAAAGTTGAAACAGTAGCACCACTATCAACCTCAAAAGGAACTTGGATCTTATTAACAGAAAAATAAAATTGTTCAGCATGAACAGCATAGATTTTATCTCTGACAGTTAACACTTTATCATCCTCATCATCATTATCACTTAATGATACATCTTGATCATTCACAATCTTTACAGTTTTCCTACTATTAAACTTAGGTTTACTCCTAAAATCTTTCTTGCTTGGTCTATTTGAACCTTTAGCTGTACTATAACCACTCTCTCTTTTGGCTTCTTTACAAACCTTCTGTAAATGACCCTTTTTATGACAATTATAACATGATAAATGCTTAAATCTACAATAAAAGCTGTCATGAGAGGAACCACAATGTTGACAAGATAAACCTACATATTTTCTTCTTACAACCTGAACCTGTGACTGAACCTCATCTTTCTCACTTACAAATGCTTTTTCCATGTTCAAAATTCTCTCCAAAATAGCCTGAGAGGTCATTGCTTGGAGATCTATGTTGAGAGCCACTATATTTGAAAAATAAACTTCAGCATCTACAGCCATAAATAACTGATCTCTTACTCTACCATCAAATTGGTTGCCAAAATTACAATGCTTTGCTAGAGCCTTTAAATCAGCATACAATTCTTTTACACTCTCATCCTTCCTTTTTTTTCTTTGCTGGAAGGCTAGCAAACTTCTGTGATAAGAAGGCTTAACAATAAAATGACCTTTCAATAACTGAACCAAGTCTGCATAAGACTTTGTGTGGGGCAAATCAGGAGCACAAAGATTGCCTAAAACACTAAAAACATCAGTACCCAATGACACAAGCAGGAGATTTTTTTTCTCGTCAGCCTCAGTGACATTTAAATGACTAAAATGTGCCTCTAATAGGCTTAGCCATAATTCCAAGGAAATTTTCGATGGATTAAAACAATCAATTCTAATCTGATTCAACGACGACGACATTGCGGACCTATTCTGTAATATTACCAGTATCCACAAACACTTAGGCTAATGTAGCACCCAAACAACCGACAATTCGATATGCTAGGGTAGCAAAAACGTATGCTAGGCTTGAAGAAACATGCGCCCAAAACTGCAGCAACATCATACAGGGCACCTAGGCTTAAATCCAACACTAGCCTAGTCGAGGTGAATCACGCAGCATCAATCCAGGATCCAATTAGGCATAACCATGGTAGCCTAATCCCGGCGTCGGCAAACAAAACATTTGGCACCTACCAGAAATCTTGCAAGGCGAATCTATTTATGCCAGTAATATAACCAAACTCGAGAGGTTTCCCATATCCATGAAGGGTTTACTCGTCGCCAAATGTAAAGGTTTGTATTAATAATGAGCGTATATCATGGCTTCCAGTTTATTGTTGCAAGATGGGTGCCGGTCGGCTCAATCAATATAAACATTAGAAACCAACAACGGGTAGAAGTACAATGAAAACTAAAGAGGTGCGATAAAGGGAATAACCTTATTATAAATAAAGGATTAGATCACTTATATCATAACAGTGACGTACTTGTCCCACTGCCTAGGTATATCTATCACTAGCTTGCGCAAATATCGCTTCAATGTTCCATTATAGCGTTCGCATGCTCCATTTGATTGGGCATGATAGACACTCGTACGAATGTGCTTCATTTCTAAAAAGTTACAGAAAGCCTCAAAGTGCCTACTTGTAAATTGACTTCCATTGTCAGAAGTGACCTGCTCAGGAAAGCCAACCCTGAAGCAGATTTCAAATAGGGCATGAACGACTGCTTCAGTCATGATAGAAGACAGTTGCACTGCATCTGGGTACCTTGTTGCCAGGTCGACGTATACCAGGAGAAACTGTTTCCCCGTGGACGAAGCTGGATTAATAGGACCTAATATGTCAATAGCGACCTTGAAAAATGGCTCCATTGAGAGCTTAGTTATCCCCATGGTAACTTTCGGTACCAGTGCTGTAGAGGTGGATTGACAGACAGGACAAGAGCCCACATATCTGTCTACCTCAGCGTTCATGTTTGGCCATGCAAAAGCCTTCTGAAAGACATGTCGAGTTTTTGCTTTGCCTCTGTGTCCACTCAGAGGTAAATGGTGTGCCACATACATAACCTGGTGGCGCTACAAAGTGGGCACCACCAACTGTTTAAAGGTGTGGCCATCTTTAGTCACATGCCTACGAAGTACTCCATCTTCAAGGGCATAAGTTATATGGCTCCTCCTCTCACCGTGAAGGTCCTTTCCTCAGTGGCCTGCTGCATCCAGAGTTTGAGGCTGGGGCAGTCTTGCTGCAATTTGGCAAAGTCTGGACGTGACTTCAATGGCTCTAGAGGTGCATCATCTGGTGAAGGAGAGGGAAACTCTCCACATTCCACATTACGTGTACTAACTGTGGCAGACTCAACGGAGTCAGTCAGAGAATCGTCCAAATTCTTGGCATTGAGGCCAGGAGTTGCTGCTGAAATGGCTTCATGTAACATTGTCCGAGTGAAATTATAATGAGAAATGTCCTTATGGTAGAGGTCGGCCTGGAAAATAGGAACTAGGTTCAGTGCACTACCCAGCAAGACAGGGTACATAAGCCCAATCGTTGCCACAGCTGGGGCTTTTCCTCTGTAGTATTTGCAATCCAGGTCAATGACACAGCAGCATCGTATTTGGGGTGTTCCTTCAGCAACATGCACACGAACGACTTTGCCAGTAAAATCTTCATCCCTGACGAATGTCTCATCAACAAATCTGCCACTGGCCCCTGTGTCGAGGGCTATTTCAACTTCCACACCATTTATGGTTTCTAGGCATTTTGGGATCATTTCCAGATCATCATGTTCGATGAATACCACACTGCCAAGTTTGTGCGGTTGTTCCTCAGCGTTATCCCCAGTGGCCCGTTCTGGCCTTGTATCTACAGCATTGGCCTAGTGAGTTGCTGGACGGCTATGTGGACCGCTGCTGTGAGAGGGAGTGTGGTGGCTCTTAGAGTTTGGATGAAAACCCTGGGAAGCTGGAGCAGAGTAATGGCCCTTGCCTCTGTACTGCTGAGGCTTATGTTTTACCGAGTCATCCTTCTTGAGTGTGGGTGCATGGCTGCAATAAGGCTTAGGAGTGTGAGGAGGATGAGCTGGATGATTGAAGTTCTGTGAGGGGCCATGTGCTTCCCGTTCCTGTAATCTCCATTTCCAGATGAAGGACCACTGTCTGGGATTCCCACTCGAAGCCGAGCAAGCGCAAGCTCATGTTCACGTCGTGCTAGTGCCTGTGCCTGTTTGTAATCACGTTGGGCTTGTGCCTGGTTGTAATCGTGTTATGCTTGTGCCTTGTCACGGGGCTTCCTCTCCAGCTTATCTCGGCCTTCAACCATCTTCTCATGAGCCCATTCGAGGAGCTTCTGTAATGGGGAAAGACCGTATCTCTCAGCACTAGCAATCATTATGTCCAGGTAACGCTCCTCATGGAATGTTTCGATGGTTTCCATGTTTGTTTCCTGTGACTGCCTGGTTTCCATGTTTGATTCCTAAACAGTCAATAATGAAGTGCCAAAAAAAAAACAACCGCCTAACAAATCTCTACAATAGTAGAAAAAAAATGAAAGAACCACACAACACCGAGGAGAGAGAGAAAAAAAAATTCAACACCACAGTTCAAACTTAAATGTAAAAGTGATCTGAAAACCTCACCATAAAAGTGACTCAAAATACAATCAAGTGTAACAGCAGCAAAATGTTGCAAAACAGTGCATGAAACACTGGTAATACAGAATGGCATTCATGCCTGCTTAACAGCAATATGCGGCAGTACCTGCAGATATGGTGCAAATGAAAGGAATGAGCAACACAATCAAGTGCAACAGCAGCAAAATGTTCCAAACAGTGCATGAAACACAGGTAATACAGGATGGCAGTCGTTCCTGCTTAACAGCAATATGCAGCAGTACCTGCGGTTATGGTGCAAATGAAAGGAATGAGCAACAACCAATTTTACCGACTAGCACCCAGTGCCAGAAAATATAAACAAGTACAGTATAGCGGTCGTGCCTGTGTATGAGCGTGTATATGGCAGTACCCACAAATAAAATATTGTAAGTAAAATTCTGGAGTGTTGCCAAAAGGGTACAGATCCTATACAAAATACACCAAAGATAAGCTAACGGCTTACAAGGTACCCAGATTACACATGTCTACTAGTAATGAGAAAATTCATTTTTGAGAGACAACTCAGACACATGAAGGGCTTAGCCTAGGCTCAATAAACGACACCATAGTTTTTCTTCCCTATCTATGAGCAGTCAATGCTTGAATTTAAAACACAATTATAAGCAAAATACTTAATATGCTTACTCCCAATTCCAAAATCGCAAGGAAATATAAACAATACGAATGCTTTAAAACTCAATCTTATCACGCAAATAAATGAAATTTTAAATAACACGTCTTCTTGTCATGCAAAATTTCTTAAGTCTGTTACCACATAATCTCATGTAGATTTCCTGAAATTTTGTTTACCACATGGTAGGCAAGAAAATATTAGTTAACGTAATTAATTTTGAAAATTAAAAAAAAAAATCTTATCCACAACGTCTCTAGTGATAAAATTTTTGTGTGCAGCCTAAGATTCATTCATTTCAATAATCGAGCTAATGGTAATCGGGTTTCATGTGCAATGTTAAAAGCAAAATAAAATAAATTTATCAAAATCAGTCAGTCTGTTTGGGTTCCTGTTCGGGCACTAGTATTATTGGGGGAATGGAGAGTTGTTAAGATTCTGTTCTACTAAGGAGACTCAAAGTACTGAACTCGGTTAAGAGCTCACAAACAGACAGGACAGATATTTGTACTTGAATACCCCACCCGTATACCACTACTCGGTAAATGAAACTCAGAATTCAACTTTCTTTTAATTTTGGAAATGCAATGACATTAAAAGAATTGATTTAAATTTGTTTAATTAACTCTTATGAAATGCTGCCTCGAATCCCAGAGGTGGTGAGGATAATTTTGTTTCCCGGCATCACAGATGTATGCCAAGACTTTGGCCTCAACTCGACGATTACCTCTGTCACACAGGCAGAGTAGAATAGAGGACACTGCAATTGCAGAAACAGAAATGACACACTGTTAATAATGGGAAACTGAAAGCATGAGCACATATATAATGAGTTTCCAATATTATTCTACTGGATGAAGATATACTGGTTAGTCAGAGCTAACAAGAAATATTTATGCTACCATAATAGCATACAAAACCATTAATTCTTTGCTGGTATTAAAGGAAAACAATTTATTCACAATAAATGAAGAATAAGCAAGACAAATACAGTACTGTATGTATTCCTTAAATTGTGGGCAACCACAAAAGTTGCAATGCTTATTACTGATTTGCAATTAATATGGTAAAACACTCTATTTGCGATAAAGGAAGTGTCTACAAGATAAATACAGTATTCATTCACTTTTGGTTATAAAGAACTGTTTGCAATGAAAAAGGGTGGGCAAAACAACCTTTTGAAGTATTTGCAACTTATAACTCAAATCGTTTTATCCCCAATATATGAAGAATCAGCAAGATAAATACAGTATGCATTCATTAAATTGTGGTTAACAGGAAATATTTGCAAAGCCAACAGGGTAAAATTACCTTTTAATTATTTGCAGTTTATAGAATAAAACACTTTAATTAAATGATTAATTAATTGCTATTATATAGCAAATACCTTTATTCAAGAGTTTTTGATGTAAAGCACTTTATTTACGATGACATAAAGGGATGAAATAAAATTACAATTTATTAAGAGAAGGGACAGATTTTTACTGGCTCATAACCAATTTTCAGAGGATCAGATCGTTTATCACATTCATTGAAAAGAAACTTCTTAGCAATGTATATCAGCTATAATTTCCAGGTTAAGGAATTAACTTTGGCAAGTGAGATTCCAGTTAGGTAATCCACAAAAGTTCATTTGTATGGAATGGAATCTGAGAAAAAATTCGTAGGATGTAGCCAGTAACGAATGTAACTAATTCTCGAAAAACCAATTTGCTTGACCCACGAGCATTACCATACACTATCCCTCACCTTGTTTTTGTCAGATAAATTCTTGTGAAGATGCCACGTAAATAAGGTTTGAAATAAGCTTGACTGCTGAGGCGAGATGCTGCCTCTGGGATGTTTGGCCGCTAAATGAGGATGCTTCAATGTCCCTCCTGGTGACGTCATCTGTAGGGTATATTATCTAGAGCAGTAACTGGCTCTTATTTTATTCCCCGACTACTTTAATGGTGGTCCCTGGCAGGCAATTACAGCAGAGATGCAAGAGAGATACAGAATTTTGGGTGCAACATGTGGAAGCAAATAAAATAAAACGAGAATAATAATGGAAAGTTAGGTTACTGGTAAACAATCTTTGGAACGTTCTTTGCGTTGTAGGAGACGGAATTTCAGTATTGAAATAATAAAGAAGCTAATGAAATATATCTAGTCAGGCTAATGACATAAATGCAAGGTCAAATTTATAACAAAATTATCAGCAAGAACAATTTTTATAATAATTTATTAGCAAGAGCTCTTTTATCATAAGAAAATTGTAAAGGAAACGTATATGATTGGCTGACTGAGGAGAGGGAACAGTAGGAAAACAGAAATAGGGGGCAGCCTTTATATCGGGATTATGCTTTCTACACATACAAGAATATAAAATGAGGTATATTTAAAATTAGCTATAAGGTAAGATATAAATTGCAAATAATCATTGTGGGGGTTTGGGGATTTTAAGATGCTGCTAGAGTGTTTTTTTAAGATTCTGTTTTACTAAGGGGACTCAAAGTACCGAGCTCGGTTAAGAGCTCACAAACAGACAGGACAGATATTTGTACTTGAACACCCCATTTTCATTACCATTAGTCGGTTAAATGAAACTCAGAATTCAACTTTCTTTTAATTTTGGAAATGCAATGACATTAAAAGAATTGAATTAAATTTCTCAAATTAAATTTTATGAAATGCTGCCTCGAATCCCGGAGGAGGTGAGTATGAGTTCGTTTCCCAGCACCACGGACGTATGCCAAGACTTTGGCCTCAACTCGATGATTACCTCTGTCACACAGGCAGAGTAGAATACAGGACACTGCAATTTCAGAAACAGAAATGACACACTGTTTATAATGGGAAACTGAAAGCATGAGCACACATATAATGAGTTTCCAATGTCATTCTACTGGATGAATATATATAGGTTATTCACAGCTAACCAGAAATATTTATGCTACCATAATAGCATACAAAACATTAATTCTTTACTGGTTTTAAAGAAAATAATATATTCACAATAAATGAAGAATAAGCAAGACAAATACAGTACTGTATGTATTCCTTAAATTGTGGGCAACCACAAAAGTTGCAATGCTTATTCCTAATATGAAATTAATATGGTAAAACACTCTATTTAGGATAAAGGAAGAATCTACGAGATAAATACAGTATTCATTCACTTTTAGTTATTAAGAACTTTGCAATGAAAAAAAAGGGTGCAAAACCACCTTTTGAGGTATTTGCAACTTATAACTCAAAACACTTTATCCCCAACATATGAAGAATTAGCAAGATAAATACGGTATGCATTAATTAAATTGTGGTTAACAAGAATTATTTGCATAGCCAACTGGGAAAAATTACCTTTTGAATATTTGCAATTTTGTTTTTTGGCAAATAGCTTTATTGACGAGTTTTTGCAGTAAAACACTTTATTTACGATGATAGAAAGGGGTGAAATGAAATTAGAATTTATTAGGAAGAGAGATAGATTTTTACGGGCTCATAACCAGTCTTCAGAGGATGAGATTTTCGTTTATCACATTCAGTGAAAAGAAACTTCTCAGCAATGTATATCCGCTGTAATTTACAGGTTAAGGAATTAACTTTGGCATGTGAGATTCCAGTGTGGTAATCTACAAAATTTCGTGTGACTGGGAATGGAATCTGAGAATAGAAATCCATAAGATTTATCCAGTAACGAATGTAACTAATTCTCGAAAATAAACCAATTTGCTTGACCCACGAGCTTTACCATACACTATCCCTCACCTTGTTGTGCTAGATGAATTCCTTGTTGTGCTAGATGAATTCCTGTGAAGATGCCATGTAAAAGGATTTTAAATAAACTTAGACCACCCAGGCGAGATGTTGCCTCTGGGCAGTCTCGGCGCCAAAAGAGAGCGTCTCCTTGTTGTGCTTCGTGACGTCATCTGTAGGAGACATTCCTAGAGCAGTAATTGGCTCTGATTTCATTTTAAGGACTATTTTAGTGGTGGTCCCTGGCAGGCAATTATAGCAGAGATGCAAGGGAGAGACAGTATTTTTAGGTGCAACAAGTGGAAGCAAATAAAATAAAACGAGAATAATAATGAAAAGTTAGGTTACTGGTTATTCATTTCTTAATTTTCTTGGCTCGTTACAGACAGAAAAATAGGAGTAGCCTTTATATTGGGGCTATACTTCTACACGTACAAGAAGAGTAAATAAGCTATTTAAAATTAGCTATAAGCAAAAATACAAATTGCAAATAATCATAATCTGCGAAAGTCAAGAAGTGGGAATTAATTTTTTTAGTTAGAAAATAACAGTTATATTAAAGGGAATTATTTTAATTTTTTTAGTTAGAAAATAACAGTTATGTTACTAATTTATTTAATAAGGCATCTAACAGCCTCTGTTGACATTGAGCGAAACACTCTGTCACAAAGGCCCTTTCTAGAGAATATTGATTTAGCAAAATTCTACTACAGAAGGCGAAAAAAGAACAGAGGAAGTTACGGTGACTTCAGTGTTATTATGAGGGATGAGATATCCTTCTCATGGAAAAGAACAAATGAATAATAAGAATGGGATCCACCACTGGAACATATCATACTATTAGTAAAAGTAAACAAGTCTTGTAAACAAAACATTAAATGACATGCAAAACATAAAAGAAATGTGATCAAATTCAAATTTCAAGAAAATTAAATCACAATTAGATATCAGTGAATATCAATATTTAAGTTTATGAATGCTTCACATGCAAGAAGGCAATAATAGAATATACAAAATAAAATACAGTATACGCAAATTAAACATTTGAACCACGTCGTCATTAACATTGGCGACTGGATTTAAAACATTCAGCTATTCAGCACTAAACTAAAATGTTTCTGCCAAGTTCTGGCTTTCAAAGTCCCACAAAGGGAAATATAAAACTACGATCATAAAATTATTCTTCATCCTTTTCTTTTTCCATTAGGAATAACGTTTGTACGCTAAAGTAAACAAGTACAGTACAGTATTAAAGACATAAAAGATAAACATAAAAATAAACAACACATTAGAGAAGTAATCTTTACTGACTAGCCAAATTTAGGCTAACAGCACCAGCTTCCTCATTTGAGGGTAACGACCGTCGACTTAGTAGATCAGCAAGGTCATTGTCCTTGCCATGAACATGTTGGGCAGTGAATTTGAAAAGATTCAGGTAAAGTGCCCACCTTTTCAGACGAGGATTTAGCTTGTCTGCAGTCTGTAAATATAGGAGAGGTCGGTGGTCGGTTCTCAGTGTAAAATGTTGGCCATACAGATGGACTTCAAATTTCTTTATGGCCCAATATGCAGCTAGAGCTTCCTTCTCCACGGTGGAGTAATTTCGCTTTGCAGGGCGAAGCCTGCGGCTTGCATATCGCACTGGAGCTACTTCTGCTGAGTTGTCTGATCGGGCTTGCAAGAGCACGGCACCCAGGCCTTCGTCTGAGGCGTCGGTCTGCAAGATAAATGGAAAATCAGGGTTTACCAGTTGTAATACTGGCTCACCTGCCAATGCTTCTCGGAGCTTGAAAAATGCTCTCTCCGCTTCATCTGTCCATTTGACAGGGGAGGATTTACTTTGCTTCGAGGAGGTCAGTTGCTGCAAAGGGGCAGCGATAGTATTAAAGTGTGGAATGAACCGTTGGTAGTAGCCGACACTACCCAGGAATGATCTCAGTTGAGTGACAGTAGCAGGTTTCTCCATATCTTGTGGAAAAAGCTGTAAGAGGCTTGGTAGTCTCGCTCAACGGGACTTGCCAAAATCCACTGGCCAGATCCAACTTGGACAGGTAACGGGCTTGAGAAAGCAACGAGAAAATATGCTCGGCGTCAGCAATGGGCTCTCCATCAAAGATGGTACGGGAGTTAAGCTTACGACAGTCAAGGCAGAACCTGTGACTGCCATCTCGCTTACGCACTGCCAGTAACGGCGAACACCAAGGCGAAATGCTCTTTTCAACTATTCCGAGGCGGACCCAAGTGTCAAGATCTTCCTTCAGCCGTAAGGACAGCTGGTGGGGAAGACCATAGGAATGCCGAAATGGCTCTGGGTCAGTCAGTCTGACATGATGCTCAAGGGTAGTGGTAATGCCTGGGAGGTCGTTGAAGACGTTCTCATAGTCCTCAAATAGCTTGTTCAGCTGTTCCCGTTGACTCGGTTGCAGTCTGGAGTTAATAATACAATTACTCACACTTTCTTTTCGGTGTGTGGGAATGGCAGGATCCTTACCATCATCAAAAACTAAGCTTATGTCTTCAATTGCAAGGGCGGTGGCTGCGGCCAGAGGGGCTTCTTCAGAAAAACTCCACTCCCGTAAGTCTGTCTCCACTGCAAGGGTGAAGTATTCCAATATAGGAAGTAAGGGGTGGCTATAATGGAGCACCTGTGTTGCTGCAGCCTCGGAGGTTCTGTTGGTGCTTGAGGCATCTATAGGGGTTGCTGGGAGCGCCAGCGCAGGATCCCTGTGGGCCTCCGGGTCCTCACAATAAAGCTTCAGCTGGTTAATGTGGTATTTCCGGTTATTGCCATCAACATTTAGCACATAATTGTCAGGGGTGACCCGGTGTACCACAGTGTACGGTCCTTTCCAGCGTAGCATTAGCTTGCGGGTATCTGTTGGAAGAAGTAACAGAGCTCGATCTCCGGGTGTCAGGGCACGACGCCGCGCACGCTTGTCAAAGAGGAGCTTGGCAGTCTGCTGGTGACCCTTAATGGCTAATTGTGCAGTTTTCCATGCCTTTTTGAGGTGAGACGAAAACTTCAAAATATACTCATGAACGTCCCTATCGTCATCTTCGATGGTAGGTGAATCCCAACATTCTGCCAAGAATTCTACTGGGCCTCTGACCTTATGACCATAAATCATCTCGAAAGGCGAGTATCCAGTAGTGTCGTGGGGCGTGTCTCTGAAGGAGAAAAGTGCAGCAGGGACGTACTTGTCCCACTGCCTAGGCATATCTATCACTAGCTTGCGCAAACATCGCTTCGATGTCCCGTTATAGCGTTCGCATGCTCCATTTGATTGGGTATGATAGACACTCGTACGAATGTGCTTGATTTCTAAAAGGTTGCAGAAAGCCTCAAAGTGCCTACTTGTAAACTGACTTCCATTGTTAGAAGTGACCTGCTCAGGAAAGCCAACCCTGGAGCACATTTCAAATAGGGCTTGAGCGACTGCTTCAGTTGTGATAGAAGACAGTGGCACTGCATCTGGGTACCTTGTTGCCAGGTCAGCATATACCAGGAGGAATTGTTTCCCCGTGGACAAAGTTGGATTAATAGGACCTAGTATGTCAATAGCGACATTGGAAATGGGCTCCATTGAGAGCTTAGTTATCCCCATGGGAACTTTCGGTACTGGTGCCGTTGAGGTGCATTGACAGACAGGGCAGGAGCCTACATATCTGTCTACCTCGGTGTACATGTTTGGCCATGCAAAAGCCTTCTGAAGGACATGCCGAGTTTTTGCTTTGCCTCTGTGTCCACTCAGAGGTAAATGGTGTGCCACATACATAGCCTGGCGGCGCAACGAAGCGGGCACCACCAACTGTTTAAAGGTGTGGCCACCTTTAGTCACATGCCTACGAAGTACTCCATCTTCAAGGGTATAAGTGATCTGGCCTCCTCCTCTCACCGTGAAGGTCCTTCCCTCGGTGGCCTGCTGCATCCAGCGTTTGAGGCTGGGGCAGTCTTGCTGCAATTTGGCAAAGTCTGGACAGGACTTCAATGGCTCTAGAGGTGCATCATCTGGTAAAGGAGGGGGAAACTCCCCGTGTTCCACATTACGTTTACTAACTGCGGCAGACTCAACGGATTCAGTCGGAGAATCGTCCATATTCTTGGCATCGATGCCAGGAGTTGCTGCTGAAATGGCTTCATGTGACTTCCCCTGAGGGAAGTTATAACGAGAAATGTCCTTATGGTAGAGGTCGGCCTGGAAAGTAGGAACTAGGTTCAGTGCAGGACCCATCAAGACAGGGTACATAAGCCCAATCATTGCCACAGCTGTGGCTTTTCCCTTGTAGTATTTGCAATCCAGGTTAATGACACAGCAGTGTCGTATTTGGGGTGTTCCTTCAGCAACCCGCACACGAACGACTTTGCTGGTATAATCTTCATCCCTGACGAATTTCTCATCAACAAGTATGCCATTGGCCCCTGTGTCAAGGGCTGTCTCAGCTTCCACACTATTTATGGTTTCTGGGCATTTTGGGATCATTTCCAGATCATCATGTTCGATGAATTCCACATTGGCAAGTTTGTGTGGTGGTTCCTCGGCATTTTCCTCATTGGCCCTTTCTGGCCCTGTTTCCACAACATAGGCTGAGTGGGTGGCCAGACGGCTATGTGGGCCGCCGCTGTGTGAGGGAGCGTGGTGGCTCTTAGAGTTTGGCTGGAAACCCTGGGAAGGTGGAGCAGAGTAATGGCCTTTGCCTCTTAACTGCTGAGGCTTAGGTCTTACCGGGTCATCCTTCTTGAGTGTGGGTGCATGGCCGTAATAAGACTTAGGAGTGTGAGGAGGAGGAGCTGGACGATTGAGGTTCTGCGAGGGGCTCTTGTGCTTCCCGTTCCTGTAATCTCTATTTCCGGATAAAGGACTACTGTCTGGGATTCCCGCTTGAAGCCGAGCAAGCGCAAGCTCATGTTCACGTTGTGCTTGTGCCTCCTCACGTTGTGCTTGTGCCTCCTCACGTTGTGCTTTTGCTTGTGCCTCCTCACGTGCTTGTGCCTCCAGCTTATTTCGGCGTTCAACCATCTTCTCATAAGCCCATTCGAAGAGCTCCTGTCTTGGGGAAAACCCATATCTCTCACCCCTAACAATCATTGTGTCTAGGTAACGCTCCTCATCGAATGTTTGGATGGTTTCCATGTTTGTTTCCTGTGCCTGCCTGGTTGCCATGGTGGTTTCCTAAACAGTCAATAACGAAGTGCCAAAACAACCACACAGAAAAACAAATCTCTACAATACAGTAGTAGAAAAAAAATGAAAGAACCACACAACACCACAGTTCAAACTTGAACGTAAAAGTGATCTCAAAATCTCACCATAAAAGTGACTCAAAATACAATCAAGTGCAACAGCAGCAAAATGTTGCAAAACAGTGCATGAAACACTGGCAATACAGAATGGCAGTCGTGCCTGCTTAACAGCAATACATGGCAGTACCTGCGGTTATTGTGCAAATGAAAGGAATGAGCAACACAATCAAGTGCAACAGCAACAAAATGTTGCAAAACAGTGCATGAAACACTGGTAATACAGAATGGCAGTCGTGCCTGCTTAACAGCAATACGTGGCAGTACCTGCGGTTATTGTGCAAATGAAAGGAATGAGCAACACAATCAAGTGCAACAGCAACAATATGTTGCAAAACAGTGTATGAAACACTGGTAATACAGAATGGCAGTCGTGCCTGCTTAACAGCAATACTTGGCAGTACCTGCAGTTAAGGTGCAAATGAAAGGAATGAGTAACAACGAATTTTACCGACTAGCACCCAGTGCCTGAGAGTACAATCAAGTACAGTATCGCGGTCGTGCCTGCGTATGAGCGCGTATATGGCAGTACCCACAAATAAAATGTCGTAAGTGATACGAACAAGTACAGTATCGCGGTCGTGCCTGCGTATGAGCGCGTATATGGCAGTACCCACAAATAAAATGTCGTAAGTGATACGAACAAGTACAGTATCGCGGTCGTGCCTGCGTATGAGCGCGTATATGGCAGTACCCACAAATAAAATGTCGTAAGTAATACGAACAAGTACAGTATCGCGGTCGTGCCTGCGTATGAGCGCGTATATGGCAGTACCCACAAATAAAATGTCGTAAGTAATACGAACAAGTACAGTATCGCGGTCGTGCCTGCGTATGAGCGCGTATATGGCAGTACCCACAAATAAAATGTCGTAAGTGATACGAACAAGTACAGTATCGCGGTCGTGCCTGCGTATGAGCGCGTATATGGCAGTACCCACAAATAAAATGTCGTAAGTAAAATTCTGGAGTGTTACCAAAAAGGCACAGATCCTATGCAAAATACACCAACGATAAGCTAACAGCTTACTAGGCAGCCAGATTACACATTTCTACTAGTAGTGAGAAAATTTATTTTCATGTGACAACTCAGACACATGAAAGGCTTAGCCTAGGCTCGATAAATGACACCAAAGTTTTTCTTCCAATCTATAAGCAGTCAATGCTTGAATATAAAACACAATTATAAGCAAAAATACTTAATATGCTTTCTCCCAATTCCTAATTCCAAGGAAATATAACAATTCCTAACAAGTATCACCCTTTAACGGATATATAAAACACGAATGCTTTAAAACTCAATCTTATCACGCAAATAAATGAAATTTTATATAACACGTCTTCTCGTCATGCAAAATTTCTAAAGTCTGTTACCACATAATCTCATGTAGATTTCCTGAAATATTGTTTACCACATGGGAAACAAAAAAATATTAGTTACCATAATTAATATTGAAAACATAGAAAAATTTCTTATCCGCAACGTTTCTAGCGCGAAAATTTTCGTGTGCAGCTTAAGATTCATTCATTTCAATAATCGAGCCAATGGTAATCGGGTTTCATGTGCAATCTTAAAAAGCAAAATAAAAATAAATTTATAAAATCAGTCTGTTTGTTCGGGTCCCTGTTCGGGCGCCAAATCTGTGGGGGTTTGGGGATTTTAAGATGCTGCTAGAGTGTTTTTTTAAGATTCTGTTTTACTAAGGGGACTCAAAGTACCGAGCTCGGTTAAGAGCTCACAAACAGACAGGACAGATATTTGTACTTGAACACCCCATTTTCATTACCATTAGTCGGTTAAATGAAACTCAGAATTCAACTTTCTTTTAATTTTGGAAATGCAATGACATTAAAAGAATTGAATTAAATTTCTCAAATTAAATTTTATGAAATGCTGCCTCGAATCCCGGAGGAGGTGAGTATGAGTTCGTTTCCCGGCACCACGGACGTATGCCAAGACTTTGGCCTCAACTCGATGATTACCTCTGTCACACAGGCAGAGTAGAAGGATCTAAATAATCTGCATGAGTGGTCAGAAAAGTGGCTAATGAAATTCAATACCTCAAAATGTAAGGTAATGAGAATGGGTACAAGTGCAAGAAGGCCCAAGCTTGACTACTCGGTGGCTGGAGTACAACTTCAGGAGACAGAAAATGAGAGAGATCTAGGAGTAAACATATTGGCAGATTTGTCTCCAGAAATACATATAAATGGCGTAGTAAGGGCAGCATATGCATCCTTATCAAATGTAAGGGTAGCCTTCAGGCACATGGACAAGGAAATGTTCAGAAATATTTATGTAACCTATGTGAGGCCAAAACTCGAATATGCAGCCCCCTTTTGGAATCCGCACTTGAAAAAGCACATAGCTAAGCTTGAAAAAGTTCAAAGACATGCCACGAAACTGGTGCCAGAAATACGCAATCTCGGTTATGATGAGAGGCTGAGGGAATTAGACTTGCCATCACTCGAAGCTAGAAGAGTAAGGGGGGATATGGTGACAGTCTTTAAATTCCTTCATGGTTATGATAGAGTGGATAGGGATCGATATTTCGATATGGCTGGCTCTAGAACTAGAGGTCATAGTTTGAAGCTTCGGAAGAAAACTTGTTTGCAGGATGTAAGGAAATACTTTTTCAGTGTAAGAGTAGTTGATAATTGGAATTCGCTAAGCGAGGAGGTAGTTAATGCTACCTCAATCCATAGTTTTAAGGACAGGTATGATAAGTATCACTAAGTCTAAAAATGGAACCGATCAGGAGACGGGAAGATACGAGCTTTGGGCTCTTTCCCGTAAACACAATTAGGTAATCACAATTAGGTAATCACAGGACACTGCAATTTCAGAAACAGAAATGACACACTGTTTATAATGGGAAACTGAAAGCATGAGCACACATATAATGAGTTTCCAATGTCATTCTACTGGATGAATATATATAGGTTATTCACAGCTAACCAGAAATATTTATGCTACCATAATAGCATACAAAACATTAATTCTTTACTGGTTTTAAAGAAAATAATATATTCACAATAAATGAAGAATAAGCAAGACAAATACAGTACTGTATGTATTCCTTAAATTGTGGGCAACCACAAAAGTTGCAATGCTTATTCCTGATATGAAATTAATATGGTAAAACACTCTATTTAGGATAAAGGAAGACTCTACAAGATAAATACAGTATTCATTCACTTTTAGTTATTAAGAACTTTGCAATGAAAAAAAAGGGTGCAAAACCACCTTTTGAGGTATTTGCAACTTATAACTCAAAACACTTTATCCCCAACATATGAAGAATTAGCAAGATAAATACGGTATGCATTCATTAAATTATGGTTAACAAGAAATATTTGCATAGCCAACTGGGAAAAATTACCTTTTGAATATTTGCAATTTTGTTTTTTGGCAAATAGCTTTATTGACGAGTTTTTGCAGTAAAACACTTTATTTACGATGATAGAAAGGGGTGAAATGAAATTAGAATTTATTAGGAAGAGAGATAGATTTTTACGGGCTCATAACCAGTCTTCAGAGGATGAGATTTTCGTTTATCACATTCAGTGAAAAGAAACTTCTCAGCAATGTATATCCGCTGTAATTTACAGGTTAAGGAATTAACTTTGGCATGTGAGATTCCAGTGTGGTAATCTACAAAATTTCGTGTGACTGGGAATGGAATCTGAGAATAGAAATCCATAAGATTTATCCAGTAACGAATGTAACTAATTCTCGAAAATAAACCAATTTGCTTGACCCACGAGCTTTACCATACACTATCCCTCACCTTGTTGTGCTAGATGAATTCCTTGTTGTGCTAGATGAATTCCTGTGAAGATGCCACGTAAAAGGATTTTAAATAAACTTAGACCACCCAGGGGAGATGTTGCCTCTGGGCAGTCTCGGCGCCAAAAGAGAGCGTCTCCTTGTTGTGCTTCGTGACGTCATCTGTAGGAGACATTCCTAGAGCAGTAATTGGCTCTGATTTCATTTTAAGGACTATTTTAGTGGTGGTCCCTGGCAGGCAATTATAGCAGAGATGCAAGGGAGAGACAGTATTTTTAGGTGCAACAAGTGGAAGCAAATAAAATAAAACGAGAATAATAATGAAAAGTTAGGTTACTGGTTATTCTTTTCTTAATTTTCTTGGCTCGTTACAGACAGAAAAATAGGAGCAGCCTTTATATTGGGGCTATACTTCTACACGTACAAGAAGAGTAAATAAGCTATTTAAAATTAGCTATAAGCAAAAATACAAATTGCAAATAATCATAATCTGCGAAAGTCAAGAAGTGGGAATTAATTTTTTTAGTTAGAAAATAACAGTTATATTAAAGGGAATTATTTTAATTTTTTTAGTTAGAAAATAACAGTTATGTTACTAATTTATTTAATAAGGCATCTAACAGCCTCTGTTGACATTGAGCGAAACACTCTGTCACAATCATAATCTGCAGAAGAAAGAAGTGGGAATTATTTTTAGTTAGAAAAATGACAGCTAAGTTACTAAATTAACTAATAAGGTATCTAACAGCCTCTAGTGACTTTGTGCGAAACACTCTGTCACAATGATTATTTGCAATTTATATTTTAGTTTATAGCTAATTTTAAATATACCTTATTTGATATTCTTGTACGTGTAGAGAGCATAATCCCGATATAAAGGCTTCCCCCTATTTCTGTTTTCCTACCTTTTCCTCTTCTCAGTGAGCCTATCAGATACGTTTTCTTTACAATTTTCTTATAATAAAATAGCTCTTGCTAATAAATTATTATAAAAATTGTTCTTGCCGATAATTTTGTTATAAATTTAACCTTGCTGTTATGTCATTAGCCTGTCTAGATATATTTCAGTATCTTCTTTAATATCTGAATACTTAAATTCCGTCTCCTACAATGAAAACAACGTTCCAGAGACTGTTTACCAGTTACCTAATTTTCCATTATAATTCTCGTTTTACTTTATTTGCTTCCACTTGTTGCACCTAAAATACTGTCTCTCCCTTGCATCTCTGCTATAATTGCCTGCCAGGGACCACCACTAAAGTATCCCTGGTATAAAATAAGAGCCAGTTACTGCTCTAGTAATATATCCTACAGATGACGTCACCAGGAGGGACATTGAAACGTCCTCATTTGGCGGCCAAACATCCCAGAGGCAGCATCTCGCCACTGCAGTCAAGCTTATTTCAAACCTTATTTACGTGGCATCTTCACAGGAATTTATCTGGCACAAACAAGGTGAGGGATAGTGTATGGTAAAACTCGTGGGTCAAGCAAATTGGTTTTTCGAGAATTAGTTACATTCGTTACTGGCTAAATCCTACGAATTTTTTCTCAGATTCCATTTCCATACAAACGAACTTTTGTAGATTACCTAACTGGAATCTCACTTGCCAAAGTTAATTCCCTAACCTGGAAATTACAGCTGATATACATTGCTGAGAAGTTTCTTTTCATTGAATGTAATAAACGGAAATCTCATTCTCTGAAGATTGGTTATGAGCACGTAAAAATCTATCCCTTCTCCTAACAAATTCTAATTTCATTTTACTCCTTTCTATCATCGTAAATAAAGTGCTTTATGTGAAAAACTCGTGAATAATGCTTTTTGCTATATAAATTGCAAATAATTAATAATTTTACTAAAGTGTTTTATGCTATAAACTGCAAATAATTAAAAGGTAATTTTACCCTGTTGGCTTTGCAAATATTTCCTGTTAACCACAATCTAATGAATGCATACTGTATTTATATTGCTGATTCTTCATATATTGGGAGAAAGTGTTTTGAGTTATAAGTTGCAAGTACTTCAAAAGGAATACATACAGTACTGTATTTGTCTTGCTCATTCTTCATTTATTGTGAATAAATTGTTTTCCTTTAATACCAGCAAAGCATTAATGGTGTTGTATGCTATTATGGTATCATAAATATTTCTGGTTAGCTGTGACTAACCAATATATTTTCATCCAGTAGAATAATATTGGAAACTCATTATATGTGTGCTCATGCTTTCAGTTTCCCATTATTAACAGTGTGTCATTTCTGTTTCTGCAATTGCAGTGTCCTCTATTCTACTCTGCCTGTGTGACTAAGGTAATCGTCGAGTTGAGGCCAAAGTCTTGGCATACATCTGTGGTTCCAGGAAACGAAATCGTGCTCACCACCTCCGGGATTCGAGGCAGCATTTAATAGAATTTTATTAAAAAAATTAATTAAATTCTTTTAATGTCATTGCATTTCCAAAATTAATAGAAAGTTGAATTCTGAGTTTCATTTAACCAAGTAGTGGTATACGGGTGGGGTGTTCAAGTGCAAATATCTGTCCAGTCTGTTTGTGAGCTCTTAACCGAGTTCAGTACTTTGAGTCCCCTTAGTAAAGCAGAATCTTAATACCTCACCAATCCTACAATAATACTGGCGCCCGAACTGGGACTCGAACAGACAGAATGATTTTGATAAATTTATTTTTATTTGCTTTTTAACATTGCACATGAAACCCGATTACCATTAGCTCGATTATTGAAATGAATGAATCTTAGGCTGCACACAAAAATTTTATCGCTAGAGATGTTGTGGATCAGAATTATTTTTAATTTTCTAGATTAATTACGGCAACTAATATTTTCTTGTTTCAAATGTGGAAAACAAATTTTCATGAAATCTGCACAGACTTAAGAAATTTTGCATGATGAGAAGACGTGTTATTTATAATTTCATTTATTTGCTTGTTAAGATTGAGTTTTAAAGTATTCGTGTTTTATATATTCGCTAAAGGTTGATGGTTGTTAAGAATTGTTTATATTTCCTTGGGATTTAGGTAATGGGAGTAGGCATATTAAGTATTTTCCTTATAATTGTGTTTCAAGGTCAAGCATTGACTGCTCATAGATTGGGAAGAAAAAGTTTGGTGTCATTTGTCGAGCCTAGGCTAAGCCCTTCATGTGTCTGAGTTGTCACTCAAAAATAAATTTTCTCATTAATTGTAGACATGTGTAATCTGGCTGCTTTGTAAGCCGTTAGCTTATCTTTGGTGAATTTTGTATAGGATCTGCGCCCTTTTGGTAACACTCCAGAATTTTACTTACGACATTTCATTTGTGGGTACTGCCATATACGCACTCATACGCAGGCACGACCACTATACTATACTTGTTTCTATTCTCTGGCACTGGGTGCTAGTCGGTAAAATTGGTTGTTGCTCATTCCTTTCATTTGCACCATAACCGCAAGTACTGCTGCATATTGCTGTTAAGCAGGCTTGACTGCCATCCTGTATTACAAGTGTTTCATGCACTGTTTTGCAACATTTTGCTGCTGTTGCTCTTGATTATATTTTGAATCACTTTTATGATGAGGTTTGAGATCACTTTTATGTTTCAATTTGAACTGTGGTGCTGAAGTTTTTATCTCCTCGGTGTTGTGTTGTTCTTTCATGTTTTTTCTACTATTGTAGAGATTTGTTAGTGTTTTTTTTTTGGCACTTCATTATTGACTGTTTAGGAAACCACCATGGAAACCAGGCAGTCACAGGAAACAAACATGGAAAATATTAAAACATTCGATGAGGAGCGTTACCTGGACATAATGATTGCCAGGGGTGAGAGATACATTCTTTCCTCATGACAGAAGCTCCTCGAATGGGCTCCTGAGAAGATGGTTGAACGCCGAGATAAGCTGGAGAAGAAAGCCAGTGATGAGGCACAAGCCCAACGCTATTATGACCAGGCACAAGCCCAACGCTATTACAACCAGGCACAACCCCAACGCGATTACGACCAGGCATAGGCACAAGCCCAACGCGATTATGACCAGGCACAGGCACAAGCACGAAGTGAACATGAGCTTGTACTTGCTCGGCTTCGAGCAGGAATCCCAGACAGTGGTCTTACATCCAGAAATAGAGATTACAGGAACGGGAAGCACAAGGGCCCCTTGCAGAGTTCGCATCGTCCAGAACATCCTCCTCACACTCCTAAGCCTTATTACGGCCATGCACCCACACTCAAGAAGGATGACTTGGTAAGACCTAAGCCTCAGAAGTTCAGAGGCAAGGGCCATTATTCTGCTTCACCTTCCCAGGGTTTTCAGCCAAACTCTAAGAGCCACCACGTTCCCTCACACAGCAGCGGCCCACATAGCCATCTGGAGACTCACCTGGCCAATGCTGTAGATACAAGGCCAGAAAGGGCCACTGAGGATAATGCCGAGGAACCACCGCACAAACTTGCCAATGTGGAATTCATCGAACATGATGATCTGGAAATGATCCCAAAATGCCTAGAAGCCATAAATGGTGTGGAAGCTGAGATAGCCCTCGACACAGGGGCCAATGTCATATTTGTTGACGAGAGATTTGTCAGGGATGAAACTTTTACCGGCAAAGTCGTTCGTGTGCGGGATGCTGAAGGAACACCCCAAATACAATGCTGCTGTGTCATTGACCTGGATTGCAAATACTACAAGGGAAAAGCCCCAGCTGTGGCAATGACTGGGCTTATGTACCCTGTGTTGCTGGGTCATAAACTGAACCTAGTTCCTATTTTCCAGGTCGACCTCTACCATAAGGAGATTTCTTATTATAACTTCCCTTGGGGGAAGTCACATGAAGCCATTTCAGCAGCAACTCCTGGCCTCAATGCCAAGAATTTGGATGATTCTCCGACCGACTCCATTGAGTCTGCTGCAGTTAGTACACGTAATGTGGAATGCGGAGAGTTTCCCCCTCCTTTACCAGATGATGCACCTCTAGAGCCATTGAAGTCCCATCCAGACTTTGCCAAATTGCAGCAAGACTGCCCAAGCCTCAAACGCTGGATGCAGCAGGCCACCGAGGGAAGGACCTTCACAGTGTGAGGAGGAGGCCACATCACTTATGCCCTTGAAGATGGAGTGCTTTTTAGGCATGTGACTAAAGATGGCCACACCTTTAAGCAGTGGGTGGTGCCAGATTTGTTGCGCCGCCAGGCTATGTATGTGGCCCACTGTTTACTTCTGAGTTGACGCAGAGGCAAAGTAAAAACTCAGCACGTCCTTCAGAAGGCTTTTGCATGGCCAAATATGTACGCCGATGTAGACAGATATGTGGGCTCCTGCCCTGTCTGTCAATCCACTTCTACGGCACCGGTACTGAAAGTTCCCATGGGGATAACTAAGCTCTCAATGGAGCCATTTTCCAAGGTCGCTATTGACATATTAGGTCCTATTAATCCAACTTCGTCCACAGGGAAACATTTCCTCCTGGTATGCATCAACCTGGCAACAATGTACCCAGATGCAGTGCCACTGTCTTCTATCATGACTGAAGCAGTTGCTCATGCCCTTTTTGAAATCTGCTTCAGGGTTGGCTTTCCTGAGCAGGTCACTTCTGACAATGGAAGTCAGTTTACAAGTGGGCGCTTTGAGGCTTTCTGTAACTTTTTAGAAATGAAGCACATTCGTACGAGCGTCTATCTTGCCCACTCAAATTGAACATGCGAATGCTATAACAGGACATTGAAGCGATGTTTGCACAAGCTAGTGATAGATATACCTAGGCAGTGGGACAAGTACGTCCCTGCTGCACTTTTCTCCTTCAGAGACACGCCCCACGACACTACTAGATTCTCGCCTTTCGAGCTCATTTATGGTCATAAGGTCAGAGGCCCAGTGGAATTCTTGGCAGAATGTTGGGATTCACCTACCATCGAAGATGACGATAGGGACGTCCAATTTTGAAGTTTTCGCCCCATCTCAAAAAGGCTTGGAAAACTGAACAATTAGCCATTAAGGGTCACCAGCAGACTGCCAAGCTCCTCTTTGACAAGCGTGCCCGGCGTCATGCCCTTGCACCGGGAGATCGAGCTCCGTTACTTCTTCCAACAGATACTTGCTAGCTAATGCTACGCTGGAAATGACCGTACACTGTGGTACACCGGGTGACCCCTGGCAATTATGTGCTAAATGTTGATGGCAATAACAGGAAATACCACATTAACCAGCTGAAGGTGTATTGTGAGGACCCGGAGGCCCACAGGGACCCTGCACTGGCACTCTCAGCAACCCCTATAGATGCCCTCAGCATCAACAGAACCACTAAGGCTGCAGCAACACAGGTGCTCCATTATAGCCACCCCTTACCTCCTATATTGGAAGACTCCACCCTTGCAGTGGAGACAAACTTACGGGGGTGGAGTTTTTCGGAAGAAGCCCCTCTGGCCACAGCCAAAACCCTCGCAATTGAAGACATAAGCTTAGCTTTTGATGATGGTAAGGATCCTGCCATTCCAACACATTGAAAGGAGAGTGTGAGTAATTACATTATTAACTCCAGACTGCAACCACTTCAACGGGAACAGCTGAACAAGCTATTAGAAGACTACGAGAACATCTTCAACGACCTCCCAGACCTTACTTCTACCCTTGAGCATCATGTCAGATTGACTGACCTAGAGCCATTTTGGCATTCTTATGGCCTTCCCCACCAGCTGATCGTATGGCTAAAGGAATATCTTGACACTTAGGTCTGCCTTGAGATAGTTGAAAAAAGCATTTCACCTTGGTGTTCGCCGTTACTGGCAGTGCGTAAGCGAGATAGCGAGATGGCAGTCACAGGTTCTGCCTTGACTGTCGTAAGCTTAACTCCCGTACCATCTTTGATGGAGAGCCCATTGCTGACGCCAAGCATATTTTCTCGTAGCTCACCCGAGCCCGTTACTTGTCCAAGTTGGATCTGGCCAGTGGATTTAGGTAAGTCCCACTGAGCGAGACTACCAAGCCTCTAACAGCCTTTTCCACAAGATATGGTCTATACCAGTTCAGGGTCATGCCGTTTGGTATGGTAAATGCCCCTGGCTGCTTCAGCAGACTCATGAGGATAGTACTACAGGATCTCGACAAAGTTTCATGCTTTATAGACGACATCCTGGTGCATTCTCAGGATTGGTCATTGCACCTCGAGACTCTCCGCAGAGTTCTCACTCATCTGAACCAGCATGGACTTCATTTAAAACCTTCCAAATGTGATACTGGTTTCACACAATAGCTGTATCTCGGCTACTTGGTCGGAGAGGGAGTTATGTCCCCTTTACATGACAGGGTACAAGCTATTAAGGATATGGAGAAACCTGCTACTGTCACTCAACTGAGATCATTCCTGGGTAGTGTCGGCTACTACCAATGGTTCATTCCACACTTTAATACTATCGCTGCCCCTTTGCAGCAAATGACCTCCTCAAAGCAAGGTAAAACCTCCCTTGTACAATTGACAGACAAAGCGGAGAGAGCATTTTTGAAGCTCTGTGAAGCATTGGCGGGTGAGCCAGTATTACAAGTGGTAAACCCTGATTTTCTATTTATCTTGCAAACCGACACCTCAGACAAAGGCCTGGGTGCCGTGCTCTTGCAAGCCCAATCCGACAACTAAGCAGAAGTAGCACCAATGCAATAAGCAAACCGCAGGCTTCGCCCTGCAGAGCGAAATTACTCCACCGTGGAGAAGGAAGCTCTAGCTGCATAATGGGCCATAATGAAATTTGAAGTCCATCTGTATGGCCGACATTTTACACTGATAACCGACCACCATCCTCTCCTATATTTACAGACTGCAGACAAGCTGAATCCTCGCCTGACAAGGTGGGCACTTTACCTGAATCTTTTCAAATTCACTGCCCAACATGTTCATGGCAAGGACAATTACCTTGCTGATCTACTAAGTCGACGGTCGTTACCCTCAAATGAGGAAGCTGGTGCTGTTAGCCTCAATTTGACTAGTCAGTAAAGATTACTTCTCTGATGTGTTGTTTATTTTTTATGTTTATCTTTTATGTCTTTAATACTGTAATGTACTTGTTTATTTTAGCGTACGAACGTTTTTCCTAATGGAAAACGAAAAAGATGAAGAATATTTCTTTGATCGTAGTTTTATATTTCCCTTTGTGGGACTCTGAAAGCCAGAACATGGCAAAAACTTTTTATTTTAGTGTTGAATAGCTGAAACTGTTTTAAATCCAGTTGCCAATATTAATGATAACTTGGTTCAAACTTTCCATTTGCGTATACTGTATTTTTTTGAATATCATTTTATTGCCTTATTGCATGTGAAGCATTCTTAAACTTAAATATTGATATTCACTGATATCTAATTTTGATTTTAATTTTCTTGAAATTTGAATTTGATCATATTTCTTTTATGTTTTGCATGTCATTTAATGTTTTGTTTATAAGAATTGTTCACTTTTCCTAATAGTATGATATGTTCCAGTGGTGGATCCAATTCTTATTGTTCATTTGTTCTTTTCCATGAGAAGGATGTCTCATCTGTCACAATAACACTGAAATCACCATAACTTCCTCTGTTCTTTTTTCGCCTTCTGTAGTAGAATTTTGCTAAATCAATATTTTCTAGAAAGGGCCTTTGTGAAAGTGTTTCGCTCAAAGTCACCAGAGACTGTTAGATGCCTTATTAGTTAATTTATTAATTTAACTGTCATTTTCCTAACTATAAATAATTCCCACTCCTTGACTTTTGCAGATTATGATTATTTGTAATTTATATTTTAGCTTATAGCTAATTTTAAATATACCTTATTTAATATTCTTGTATGTGTAGAAAGCATAATGCTGATATAAAGGCTGCCCCCTATTTCTGTTTTCCTACCGTTCCCTCTCCTCAGTGAGCCTACCACATATGTTTTCTTTACAATTTTCTTATGATAAAATAGCTCTTGCTAATAAATTTATTATAAAAATTGTTCTTGCTGATAATTTTGTTATAAATTTAACCTTGCTGTTATGTCATTAGCCTGTCTAGATATATTTCAGTAGCTTCTCTATTATTTGAATACTTAAATTTCGACTCCTACAACGCAAAGAACGTTGCAGAGATTGTTTACCAGTAACCTAACCTTCCATTATTATTCTCGTTTTATTTTATTTGCTTTCACTTGTTGCACCTAAAATACTGTCTCTCCCTTGAATCTCTGCTATAATTGCCTGCCAGGGATCACCACTAAAGTAGCCCTGGAATAAGATAAGAGCCAGTTACTGCTCTAGAAATATATTCTACAAATGACGTCACCAGGAGGGACATTGAAGCATCCTCATTTGGCGGCCAAACATCCCAGAGGCAGCATCTCGCCTCAGCAGTCAAGCTTATTTCAAACCTTATTTACGTGGCATCTTCACAGGAATTCATCTGGCACAAACAAGGTGAGGGATAGTGTATGGTAAAGCTTGTGGGTCAAGCAAATTGTTTTTTCAAGAATTAGTTACAAACGTTACTGGCTAAATACTACGAATTTTTTCTCAGATTCCATTCCCATAAAAACGAACTTTTTTAGATTACCTAACTGGAATCTCACTTGCCAAAATTTAGTCCTTAACCTGGAAATTACAGCTGATATACATTGCTAAGAAGTTTCTTTTCATTGAATGTGATGAACGAAAATCTCATCCTCTGAAAATTAGTTATGAGCCCCTGAAAATCTATCCCTTCTAACAAATTCTAATTTCATTTCACTCCTTTCTATCATCGTAAATAAAGTGTTTTACGTCAAAAACTCGTGAATAAAGCTATTTGCTATATAAATTGCAAATAATTAATCATTGAACTAAAGTGTTTTATGCTATAAACTGCAAATAATTAAAAGGTAATTTTACCCTGTTGGCTTTGCAAATATTTCCTGTTAACCAGAATCTAATGAATGCATACTGTATTTATCTTGCTGATTCTTCATATATTGGAGATAAAGTGTTTTGAGTTATAGGTTGCAAATACCTCAAAAGGTGGTTTTGCCCCTTTTTCATTGCAAACAGTTCTTGATAACTAAAAGTGAATGAATACTCTATTTATCTTGTAGATTCTTCCTTTATCGTAAATAAAGTGTTTTACCATATTAATTGCAAATCAGTAATAAGCATTGCAAATTTTGTGGTTGTCCACAATTTAAGGAATACATACAGTACTGTATTTGTCTTGCTCATTCTCCATTTATTGTGAATAACTTGTTTTCCTTTAATCCCAGCAAAGAATTTATGGTTTTGTATGCTCTTATGGTTTCATAAATATTTCTGGTTAGCTGTGACTAACCATTATATTTTCATCCAGTAGAATAATATTGGAAACTCATTATATGTGTGCTCATGCTTTCAGTTTCCCATTATTAACAGTGTGCCATTTCTGTTTCTGCAATTGCAGTGTACTCTATTCTACTCTGCCTGTGTGACAGAGGTAATCGTCGAGTTGAGGCCAAAGTCTTGGCATACATCTGTAGTGCCGGGAAATGAAAACGTGCTCACCACCTCCGGAGCTCGAGGCAGAGTTTCATAAAATTTTATTAAAAATATTAATTAAATTCTTTTAATGTCATTCCATTTCCAAAATTAACAGAAAGTTGAATTCTGAGTTTTATTTAACCGAGTAGTGGTATACAGGTGGGGTGTTCAAGTACAAATATCTGTCCTGTCTGTTTGTGAGCTCTTAACCGAGTTCAGTACTTTGAGTCCCCTTAGTAAAACAGAATCTTAACAACTCACCACCCCCACAGAAGGAGTGGTCAGAGAAGTCTGACATCATTAACCTCCTTCAGGCCCAGAAAATTGTGACAGAGTGTTTCGCTCAAAGTCAGCAGAGGCTGTTAGATGCCCTATTAATTAATTTAGTAACTTAACTGTTATTTTTCTAACTAAAAAAATAATTCCCACTTCTTGACTTTTGCAGATTATGATTATTTGCAATTTATATTTTATCATATAGCTAATTTTAAATATACCTTATTTACTCTTCTTGTACGTGTAAAAGTATAGTCCCGATATAAAGGCTACTCCTACTTTTTCACCTCTTCTGTAAACTCACCAGATACGTTTTGTTTACAATTTTCTTATAAAAATTGTTCTTGCTGATAATTTTGTTATAAATTTTACCTTGCTATTATGTCATTAGCCTGTCTAGATATATATCAGTAGCTTCTTTATTATTTGAGTGCTTAAATTCCGTCTCCTACGAGCTAAGAACGTTCTAGAGATTGTTTACCAGTAGCCTAACTTTCCATTCTTATTCTCGTTTTATTTTATTTGCTTCCACTTGTTGCACCTAAAATACTGTCTCTCCCTTGCATCACTGCTATAATTGCCTGCCAGGGGCCACCACTAAAGTAGTCCTTAAATGATATCAGAGCCAGTTACTGCTCTTGAAATATATCCTGCAGATGACGTCACCAGAGGGACAATGAAGCGTCCTCTTTTGGCGCTCAAACACCGCAGAGGCAACATCTCGCCTGAGCAGTCTAAGTTTATTACAAACCTTATTTACGTGGCATCTTCACAGGAATTCATCTGGCACAACAAGGTGAGGGATAGTGTGATTACCTAATTGTGATTACCTAATTGTGTTTACGGGAAAGAGCCCAAAGCTCATATCTTCCTGTCTCCTCATCGGTTCCATTTTATACTTAGTCATACTTATCA
The DNA here is from genome assembly GCA_037179515.1 of Halocaridina rubra. Taxonomy (NCBI): domain Eukaryota; kingdom Metazoa; phylum Arthropoda; class Malacostraca; order Decapoda; family Atyidae; genus Halocaridina; species Halocaridina rubra. Next base: position 45,457 of record JAXCGZ010013510.1, on the reverse strand, counting down.
TACCTGTCCTTAAAACTATGGATTGAGATAGCATTAACTACCTCCTCGCTTAGCCAATTCCAATTATCAACTACTCTTACACTGAAAAAGTATTTCCTTACATCCTGCAAAGAAGTTTTCTTACGAAGCTTCAAACTATGACCTCTAGTTCTAGAGCCAGCCATATCAAAATATCGATCCCTATCCACTCTATCATAACCATGAAGGAATTTAAAGACTGTCACCATATCCCCCCTCACTCTTCTAGCTTCGAGTGATGGTAAGTCTACTTCCCTCAGCCTCTCATCATAACTGAGATTGCGTATTTCTGGCACCAGTTTCGTGGTATGTCATTGAACTTTTTCAAGCTTAGCTATGTGCTTTTTCAAGTGAGGATTTCAAAAGGGGGCTGCATATTCGAGTTTTGGCCTCACATGGGTTACATAAATATATCTGAACATTTACTTGTCCATGTGCCTGAAGGCTACCCTTACATTTGATAAGAATGCATATGCTGCCCTTACTATGCCATTTATATGTATTTCTGGAGACAAATCTGCCAGTATGTTTACTCCTAGATCTCTCTCATTTTCTGTCTCTTGAAGTTGTACTCCAGCCACCGAGTAGTTAAGCTTGGGCCTTCTTGCACTTGTACCCATTCTCATTACCTTACATTTTGAAGTATTGAATTTCATTAGCCACTCTTCTGACCACTCATGCAGATTATTTAGATCCTCCTGAAGTTCTCTACCATTGTTCTCGTTTTTTACTTTCTTCACAATCTTTGCATCATCTGCAAACATATTCATGAATGAATTTACAGACTCTGGTAGGTCATTTACATATACAAGGAACAAAAGTGGCCCTAAAACTGAACCCTGTGGAACTCCACTACTAACTCTTCTCCATTCAGACACTGAGTGTCTTACTTTAACCCTTTGTTCCCTTCCTTCTAAGTAAGCTTTTATCCATTCCAAAACATTTCCACCTATTCTAGCCATTGATTGCAGCTTCCTAATAAGTCTCCCATGTGGAACAGTGTCAAACGCTTTCTGGAAGTCTAGGAATATGCAATCTGCCCAGCCCTCTCTTTCCTGTAAGATTTGGCTTACCTCATCATAAAATTCTAATAAGTTTGTTACTGTTGATCTACCTTCTCTGAAGCCATGTTGCCTCACTGACAAAAAGTTGAAGGATTCCAAGTGAAGAGAGATATGTTTCCTTAGTAGTTTCTCCATAACTTTGCAAACTATGCTGGTCAAGGAAACTGGTCTATAGTTCAGAGCCGTATCCCTCCTTCCCTTTTTTGAAGATAGGTATCAGTGTATGGTAAAGCTCGTGGGTCAAGCAAATTGGCTTTTCGAGAATTAGTTACATTCGTTACTGGCTAAACCTTACGAATTTTTTCTCAGATTCCATTCCCATACAAACAAAATTTTGTAGATTACCTAACTGGAATCTCACTTGCCAAAGTTAATTCCTTAACCTGGAAATTACAGCTGATATACATTGCTAAGAAGTTTCTTGTCATTGAATGTGATAAATGAAAATCTCATCCTCTGAAGACCGGTTATGAGCCCGTAAAAATCTATCCCTTTTCCTAATAAATTCTAATTTCATTTCACTCCTTTCTATCATCATAAATAAAGTGTTTTACTTCAAAAATTCGCGAATAATGCTATTTGCTATATAAATTGCAAATAATTAATAATGTAACTAAAGTGTTTTATGCGATAAACTGCAAATAATTAAAAGATAATTTTACCCTGTTGGCTTTGCAAATATTTCTTTTTAACCACAATTTAATGAATGCATACTGTATTTATCTTGCTATTTCTTCATATGTTGGGGATAAAGTGCTTTGAGTTATAAGTTGCAAATACTTCAAAAGGTTGTTTTGCACCCTTTTTTTTCATTGCAAACAGTTCTTGATAACCAAAAGTGAATGAATACTGTATTTATCTTGTAGACTCTTCCTTTATCGCAAATAGAGTGCTTTACCATATTAATTGCAAATCAGTAATAAGCATTGCAACTTTTGTGGTTGCCCACAATTTAAGGAATACATACAGTACTGTATTTGTCTTGCTTATTCTTCATTTATTGTGAATAAATTGTTTTCCTTTAATACCAGTAAAGAATTAATGGTTTTGTATGCTATTATGGTAGCATAAATATTTCTGGTTAGCTGTGACTAACCAATATATTTTCATCCTGTAGAATATTATTGGAAACTCATTATATGTGTGCTCATGCTTTCAGTTTCCCATTATTAACAGTGTCATTTCTGTTTCTGCAATTGCAATGTCCTCAATTCTACTCTGCCTGTGTGACAGAGGTAATCGTCGCGTTGAGGCCAAAGTCTTGGCATACGTCCGTAGTGCCGGGAAGCGAAATCGTGCTCACCACCTCCGGGATTCGAGGCAGCATTTCATAAAATTTAATTAGAAAATTTCCTTTATTTCTTTTAATGTCATTGCCTTTCCAAAATTCAAAGAAAGTTGAATTCTGAGTTTCATTTAACCGAGCAATGGCATAACGTGTGGGGTGTTCAAGTGCAAATATCTGTCCTGTCTGTTTGTGAGCTCTTAACCGAGCTCAGTACTTTGAGTCCCCTTAGTAAAACAGAATTTTTAACAACACTTTACCATTCCCCCAACAAAGATAGAAGCACATCAGAGAGTATATGAGAGCATGAAGAATTATGTTCTTAGGCATGTGATTGAATGTAATAAGGTCGTTCAACTGACATTCCTCCGTAACTTGTATATTGAAAAGCTTGATAAATGTGGTTTTCCCAATCCAGACTACCACAATGAGAAATTGATAAACCACTTGCAAGGAGACAAAGACATCTCGTAAGATATTGCTTTGTCCAAGGTACCTCACCGCGGTTGTGTGGTGCTATACTTCATCTACAGTTCAAGTATTACATTAGCTGATGGAAAATCATGTGCCTACAAGCTTGGTACAACAAACCAGGTCCAAGATGCAGCCCTCACACTACATTCCCTCATTATGAAAGCATTCAAATAATCAAAGGAACTGTCTTGGCCCCCAACTGCACATAAGCTACATGCTTTGAAAGTGGAAGAGGTACTCCTCAATGATCTTGTAAAATTTATGAGCATGGTGCTGATAGGAATGCCCGAGGTTGATGGAGAGAAGTGTGAAAAGACTCAGAGGCTGGTCTACTCAATCACACAGGATGTATGTCGAGCTGCAACCAATGACCAGTGGAAACTCCCTCCTCTGTGCCATTCTTCGGCACCTCTATCGAAGCAAACAGATGGGTAATCAGCTAACATTATATTTTTTCTTTTTGATTAGCTTTGCACAGGTGTCGGCATTACTCTCACTCCTAAATCTAGTGTGAATCAGAGTGGATATTGTAGATATTTTCTTAGTCTATTAATATTCTAGAACTTTGCTTAACTATATGAGAATGCTAAAAATAATGTACTGAGTAATATGGTCATTGCAAAACTGATTTTGTTTAGATACTAAAAATATTGTATATTTATTTTTTTTATAACATAAATCACTCTCTTTACAGCTCATAGCCATCCTTGCCCGACTCAGTCACTCAGAAACCTACAACTTTAGTTTGGAGCTTAAGACAGCACTAACCAAGGCTCTTGATGAGACGTCCACCTACCTGACCCCTCAAATCATCACTGGTGAGGGCAATGAGGTGTACCATAATAAGTGGGATAGCCTTAACAAAATCACAAGCAATGTCCATGGCTCAAACATTGTGAATAGTGCTGGAGAGATAATGATTCAAGAGGTGAAAGAGGAGCATCAAAGCACCAATGTGAGGACCCTTCCTTTCTATGAGAGGTCATCCAAAATAAGAAGCCTCAAGATTACCCCTCCAGAGACATTGCCAGAACTAGCATTCTGAAGAATTGGTCCCAAATTTCCCCAGAATGCTAGGTTTACCCAACCTGCTGAAAACCAAAGGATATACGATGCTACACTACTGGAGTACTACATCTTTTTTCTATGCAGACTTTTAAACAGTGAGGGTAAGCAACAGGTGCCTGGATTTGGTGGCTTAATATCAAGCACAGGGAAAGTGCCTCCAAGAAAATCTACAATTGCCTATTACACCCCAATCAACCAGTTTATTACAGAATATGAAGTAGTGTATGAGCTGCTCAAGAGGTCAGAGGCAGCAACACTGGAGGTTGGGCAGCCATACACCATCAACACCTTTGACTTGGGGGTGGTAAGGAAGGCATGTCCTATAGTATGGAAATACGAGGAGGAGTTCAATAAACACATCATCATCCCTGGCAAGTTCCACACAGTCATGAATTATATAGGCATGCTGACTGGTCACAAGTGTAGAGGTGCTGGCTACTCTGAAATTCTCATTGAAACTGGCCTCACAACCAGTGGGTGCCTGAAAAGCATCCTGAGTGGAAAATCATATGCCAGGGCACCTCGCCTTCCAGCTACTTGTTAAGTCACAGATGTTTGATGCACCTACTGACATTGAGGAACTCATGCCTTACCCCCTCTTACCTGTTCCTCAGGCACTAGGTTCCCCCAACAGTCTCTTTGCAAAGGCAAAGACAAACAAGGCCACAATCTTTCACTATCTGCTCCAAAATGAGGAAAAGGCAACCTATCCCAAGGATGCACTCTCTATTCAGGATGGAAATGCACTCTTCCACATGATGAACAACCTGCCATCAACATTTGGAGAGATCTGCCTACAGCTCTTGGATCAAATGAGTTCGAGGCAATACTTTGTCTCTTCTACAGACTTCTACAAGCCAAACTCTATCAAAGCCCAAGAGAGGCTAAGGCGTGGCTTTTCAGATCAATACATATCGATGGTCCTCATATCCACAAACCACGTGACTTTAGGGCCTTCCTTGGCAATGAGATGAAAAAAAATCAGCATTGCAACTTACTTCTCAAGGTTTGGACTAGTGATCAGGCTGCAACATGGCTCAAAAAGTGCAAGAAAGCAGTTCTATGCATTGAGGGGAAAGCCTATCACCTCACTTCAATGAATGACAAAGTAAGTTAGAAGGAAATGATGCCACTATAATTACCTAGGTTCATTACTAATTTAATGCATTATGTTGGTAATATAATAATTTATATATGCTCTTCTCTACTTGTCCCAGGTCCATTTCTCTGAGATCCATGAACTATACTCAGACCAGGAGGAGACGGATAGCCGTGTCATCTTATATCTTCACCAGGCTGTCAAGTGGGGGTACAAATCCAGCGTGGTGAGGACTCCTGACACCGACATTCTGATGATCCTCCTCTACCATTCCAAGAACATCAACCTCTCCATATATCTTGATCATGGCACTGGGATGCATCGTAAACTGATGAATGTATCTGAACTGGCTGAGTTACTGAACCCAGATTATTGCAGCACCCTGCTGAGGTACAATGTTTTTTTTTTTTGAGAAGACTGCACAAGTGCATTCAAAGGCAAGAGCAAGGTGAATCTGCTGAAGAAACTGCAGAAGAACTCTAAGAATCAAAATTCTTTTAGAAAACTCGGCACATCGTGATTGGTGCCTGATGATCTGCAGCAGGAGTTGGAGGCATTTACCTGTCTCATGTATGGCTATTCTCAAATAAAGTCAGTTGATGCCGTGCATGCCAAGATGCTGTGAAAAATGGTGGGTGCTGACGAAGTCATGAACTTGTACTTCAAAGTAGACCTTGAACGCCTGCCTCTTCCCAAGGTCTGTCTCATCCCTCATGTACAGTGATCTAACTACAGTGTTGCTTGCTACAAGAGAGCAGACCAGCCAATATTTGAGAGGCCCAAGCCCTATGATCAGGGTATAGGCTGGAAGAAAACGGTGGATGAGGGGGGTGTTAGAGCCCATCTGGTCAGTTGGACCTATTCTCCCTCCCTCTTTCATCAAGATACTGGTACAGAGAGAGGAGTCAGAAAAGGAAAAGCGTTATAGAAACAACAACTCAGAGACTGTGGTTGAGGAGGATGGAAATTATGAGTGTGATGATGAGGAAGAGATAAGAATTCCAAAAGATAGACTTTGACAATCTCTTTTCTGATGATAAAGATGATGGTGCTCATTAGTATTATAGGGCAAAAATGACTTTAAGCAATGTTAGAACATGGATTTGGAATTTATTTGTATGTCTTAAGATGATTTTAAAGGGCTTTCACTTTACATCAAAGGATATGGACAAAAATATTTTCAAAAATTCTTATTATTTTAAATTTTTTGAGGTGAGTTTCTTCTGATATTGAGTCAAGATGTGCTTAAAACTTAAAAATATCTATTTCAATGTATTTTTTTGGGTCAAAATTGTATGGGAAAATGTGTTCATTTGTCCCTGTAAGTTGCTTAGTTCAAAAGTTATGCAACTTTCTAATGTTTCTAGGGTTCGCATCCACGTATCAATTATTTATTTTAAAGGGTAAAAACGAACCCCATGGGACATTATTTGAACCTGTTACCTGTCAAAATCTTGAAATAAACACTTCAAAGAATTGAATAAAACAGGTGCCAACAAAAAATCCACTAGGTATGCGTGGACCCCCTCTTCTGACTAGACTACTGAGGAATAATTGTCTCCCTAACATTGAGTATGTGATGTGGCATGCCATTTACAGACACATTGTATTTGGACGAGATACCAGAAATGTAGCCTTTCTTCAATTTAGTTGTACATTGTGCATTTGGCAGTGTCACCCAGACTTCCCACCTATTCCCACCAAAGAGGACTTGTCTTTATCGATCTCTGGTTTAATCATTGGATGCCTCCATTCATATTTAAATATAAGATGCAGTGGTACCGACTTTTTATCCTGACCTGACTTAGGAGTCATATTGTACCAGAACACAGCTTCTATTGGTGATAAGTGCCCCCTCTCAGCAATAGCTTTCCCTGTACGGTGATGTCTCTCCACTATATCATTACCCCTAGGCCGGTATGCAGCTCTAAATATTCCTACAGTATTCCATCTCTCCAGCCCTTGCCTTAGTAATGATGAACAAAATGCTGTCCTCTTATCCATTAGAATCTCATCAACCAGGCCTCTCTCATAGAAAATTTCTTCCAACAATAATGAAATTTCTCTGGCATTTTTATTTTTTAGTTCCTTCCAGACTGCAAAACAACTAGGACCACAATCCACGACTGATAAATAAGGTACCTGTCTATAATGAGTAACATCAATTGCTAAAAGTTTCCAATTTTTTATAACACTAATCTCTCCTGCATGATGGGTGGCAGAGGCTGGATCAATGGATTGGCAATGTTGACAGCTCTGCACCACCTTTGTGACTGTTTCTTTGGCAATGGTAGGATCCACCTTATGGGCCAAATACATCATCCTCTCCTCAAATCAACATTTGCACTAACACAACAAACCTCCTCCTCACTACCGGGAACCTTTACCTACAACCAGCTTTCCCCAACACATGTCAGCACATCAGCCTTCTTTTTTGATAATGAAATGCGGGCCACCTTCATCACTAGCTCAAATTCATTTATCAGATCCCTCAAGATTCCCAAACAGCGTTTTACTACCATCTCAGAAGCTCCCTTAGTGCGCACCTTTTTTTCCTCTGTAATAACAGTATTCACCCAACCATGCACTGTTACTTAATAACTTCTCAACTATTTTTCTTCAATCCCCAATTCAATGCTAGATTAATACCTTTCAATACTGCCTCAAGTTCAGCCACGTTTATATGACTATAATCGTCCTTCTTTCGGAGTCAAGCAGCATCTTCAATGACCTGACCATTAATTTCTAAAAGTACACCAAAAGCTAATCTGCTAGCATCACACTATATCGTACCATATTTGGCTTTACGAATATGCCAACCATCTTTAACTGGATCATCTAATTTCACTTTTTCAGTCACCTCCCTGATCATAGCAACTGCAGTACGGCCAACTGGATCATCCCAGCTTGACCCCTGAGCACTCCTTTTAATGAAGCTACAGGCAACCCTTAACCAGCAAGCAACAGGATAATGGCCCACTAACTTTCCACATAGAGAACAGACCTCTTCTCATCAAATCATCTGAAACCTCTGGAAGTTTGTTCCCTCAATGGAACACCAATTCACCATTAACATAAAACAACTTAAGTCCTAAAGCTGCACCATTTTCCAGTGATTCAGAGGGTTGTGTTAACAGTTCATACTCATTCAGATGCCTAATGAGCTCATTAACAGACAGATCAGATTCATCGACAAGTATGTCATCACTGTAGGAGGTCTTATATTTTCAGTCTCATCTTTTTTCTTTAGAGCAAGCTTCAAGACTTTTGACATTATGCGCGGTGCACAGTTCTGCCTAAAACCCAATCATGTTAAACAATAGGTCTTACTTTCATAATTTACCAACTGATAAGGCCACAATTTCTTACTTACTCTAATTTGTAGATATTCAGACTTCAGGTTTACAACAGATACTGTTTTACCCATCTGTCTCCAGTCTTAATTTTTCATCACATACATCTGTGACATCATCATCAGTATGGCACTTCACATGAGCAGGTAACTCTCGAAAATCTAGTACTGGCCTCACCTTTTCCTTTGTTGGTTGCTCCACTGACATCATAGGAATAATTCCATCAGTTATATCTTTGTCCCAGGGGACTAAAATTCGCTCTTGTATCCACCTGTTAACTTTTTTGTCATACTCTTATTTTTGTTCTTGTCAGGTTCGTGGTATAGCAGCTAACCTTATTTTTAAGATTTACTGGCTGATTATTTTTCAAAAACCATTCCACTGTCCAATTTTTCCATCAAAACTGCATGCAAGTCTTCATCACTGATCTAAAATGAGTTCTTTTCAGCACAATTAAAATTGCCAGTTACTGCCAAAGAATAATAAGGTGCAAGAAACTGTACAACACCCTCCTTGATTGCAACAGCACCAAACTGATTAATAACATCCTATCGAACAACAATATCAACACTGTAAATCATCTTATTAGACACCACTGCATGAACAGACACTTATCTATTGCCAATCACTAAATGCATACAGTAGAACCTTTTTGTTGACCTGCCTTCCATCAAAAGCACATAAACAAAGTTTCTCCTGTACAACCAGCTTCCAACTTAGAATGAACCAGAATCTACAAGTCCCCTAGCTGAACAATTATTCACCTGCACATCAATAATAGGTAGTGACTGCACCTTGTAATTAACAAGGGGGTTACTGCTGGCACAGCAGTCCCCCTTTATTCGTTTCCCTGCACTTGGGCATATTCTTGAGTCTTTTTGATCACATTGGCTGGCAATATGTCCTACTTTGCTAAACTGGAAACACCTCATTTTTTTCCCCACAATATTTGATTAAATGAGGACCACTACACCTAAAGCATCTCCCCTTACTTCCCTTACTGCCACTGCCTTTTTTTGGCAGCTCAAACCCCCTTGCCACTGCAAAATCATTCTCTTCATCAGCCTTAGTTTTGCACAATATTCTTGCTGCGTTAATCAGTTAAATAACTGGCTTAGTTAAAACCTTATTGAATTGATTCAAATCTATACTTATTTTATCTGGGAATCCTTTGACAAAAGTCAAACAAACAATGCTTTTCAAACCATCCCCCTTAAACCCAGATATCCCAACCAAACATCTTATGTCATTTGCATACACATCAACAGGTTGCCCTGTTCATTTGACTCTAATCAACTTGGCATAAGCTACAAAGACTCCATCAGTAAATGCCTCTTTTAACATAGCTACTATCTTTTCTGAATCACCCTGGTCATCATCAGTCATTTTTAAATACAAAGCAAGAGCATCCAACTCCAAATACAGTGGAATAAAAGAAGCCAAATCAGAAACCTTCTGCAACTTAGCCACCAACTAAACTTTCTTCATCCACGCAAGCACATCTCCTTCACCGGTGAATGGTCTAATCATCTCCGATGTGACTTTACATGACATGACAGCAGGTTAAGTCTAGATAGCTTGTGGTTTGAATTAAATTGAATTAAATTTCTCTTACCTTGATATTATGTGTTATGTCGAATAACGCCAATGATGAGTCAGTATGAGCGACAAGCAATAACAATAATACCGAAAGATAGCACAAAACAAAAACAAAAATACCAAACCGGCCGGTAAACAAAGCATAAACGTCACCAAAAACACAACCTCTCTGCACAACGATTAGATCTCCAATACCCTCACTGCCACTAACTCACCCAACTCAACACCAACAACTCTCCGCCATGCGTAACTACCACAAACTATCTAACTACTTTCAAAAGTCTTCCAGGCGTTTATGCTTTTTCTCCTCCTATACCTTTACCAGCATTTGTCTCTCCACTCCTTAGCCCTCTTAAAGTCTGTTGTGGGGAAGATGTTGGTAAGTTTCTGTTTAACTAAGGGGACTTGAGGTACTGAACCCAGTTAAGAGCACACAAACAGACAGGACAGATATTACTTATACACTCTAATACCACTAGTCAGTTAAATGAAACTCAGAATTCAAGTTTATTTAAGTTTGGAAATGCAAGGACACATCACAAAATATAGAATTAATTTTGGAAAACGAACAAATTAAAAAAAAATAATTTTATGGAATGCAGCCTTAAACCCTGGAGATGGTGAGCATCATTTCGATTCCTGGCACCACAGACGGATGCCAAGACTTTGGCCTCAACTCGACGATCACCTCTGTCATACAGGCATAGTAGAATAGAGGAAACTACAATTGCAGAAACAGAAATGACAAACCGTTAATAATGGGAAAACTGAAGGACAAGCACACAAATAATGAGTTTCCAATACAATTTACTGGATAAATATATATTGGTTGGTCACAGCTAACCAGAAATATTTACGCTACCATAAGAGAGGACAAAATCATTAATTATTTGCAAAATTAGTGTAAAACAATTTATTCCCAATAAATAAAGAATCTACAATATTAATATGTATTCATTAAATTGTGGTTAACAAGAAATATTTGCAATGCCAAAAGGGCAAGAACACCTTATGAATTACTAGCACTTTATAGCATAAAACACTTTTTTTTTTTTTTACGAATGTTGACATAATACTCATATCATTTACGGTGATATAAAAGGGGTGAAATGAAATTAGAATTTATTAAGAGAAGGGATAGATTTTTACATGGTAATGAGCAATCTTTTGAGGGCGAAATTTTACCTGGGCACCTGCAATCACAGATATTTCTTGTCAATGTATTTCAGAGGTAATTTCCAGGTCAAGGAATTGAATTTGGCAAATGAGATTCCAGTTAGGTAATCTGCAAAGGTGAGCTTGTATGGGAATGGAACTGGGAAAAATTACTTAGGATTTGACCACTAACGGATTTGACCAGAAATGAATTTAATAAGTTTCTCAAACTCCCAATTTGCTTGACCAATGAGCTTTACCATACACTATCTCTCGCCTTGTTTGTGCCAGATGAATTCCTGTGAAGACGCCCTTAATATTTTGAAATGTAAAGAAGTTTGGAGTAAGCGTGACTGATGAGGCGAGATCTTGCCTCTGTAATGTCTGGCCGCCAACTGAGAGAGATCAAGAGTCCCTCTTGGTGATGTCATCATTTGGCCAGCCTGTAGGGTTTACTGAGAGCAGTAATTTTGTTCCCCAATGGTTTTTTCTACAATAGTAGCAGTTCCTGGCAGGCAATTATGGCAGAGATGCAAGGAAGATACAGTATTTTAGGTGCAACAAGCAGATGCAAACAAAGGAAATGATAAATAATTATGGGAAAAATATGTTACTGGTAGGTATCTGCAGAGCGTTTTTTATGTTGTAGAAAGAATTTTAATATTCAAATAGTAAAGAAGCTACTGAAATGTATCTAGACAGGCTAATGACATATCGGCAAGGTCAAATTTATAAAAAAATTTATAAGCATGAGCAATGTTTATAATATAACAAAATTTATCAGCAAGAGCAATTTTATAAGAAAATTGCGTAAACAATGTATTTAATAGACTCGCTAGGATTATGGCACCACACATGAGAGAAAAGCAGAGAAAAGAGAAATAGGAGGGAAATTTATATATTGTGATCATACTTTCTACACGTACAAGGATATTAAGCAATATATAATTAAAATTTGCTATACAGTATACTGAAATATAAACTGCAAATAATTATAAGCTGCAAAATGCAAGAAGTGAGATTTCTTTAGTAAGAAAAGAAAAGACTTATAAAAGTTCACTAAATAACTAATAAGGCATCTATAATGACCTCTGGTGACTTGGAGTGAAACAATATCACAACGATAGTGTCGCAAATCACATATTTCATATTTTTATTAGTTTAAAAATTAATTATGGATACTAATATTTTCCTTGTTTACTATGTGGAAAACAAAAATTCAGGAAATCTGTATGAGATTGTGTGGTAACCATAATTAAGAAATTTTGCATGACAAGAACATGCTTTACTCAAGATTTCACTTATCTGTGTGACAAGACTGAGTTTTAAAGCCTTAGTATTTTACTTATCCATTAAAAGGTGATATTTGTTAGGAATTGTTTATATTTCTCTGTGATTTAGGAATAAGAAGTAAGCATATTAAGTACATTGCTTGTAACTGAGTTTTATATTCAAGCATTCACTGCTTATAGATTGGGAAGAAACACATTTGATGTCGTTGGTAGGCTAAGCCCTTACTTGTTAGCTTATTTTTGGTGTATTTGTATAGGAACTGTGCCCTTTTGGCAACACTCCAGAATTTTATTTATGACATTTTACTTGCAGGTACTGCCATATACGCACTCTAATGCAGGCATGACTGCCATGCACTCCAGGTTTGTGACCTCTTGCATCGGGTGCTTGTCTGTAAAATTTATTGTTGCTCATCCCTTCCATTTGCACCATAACTGCAGGCTCAGCCGCATACTGCTGTTAAGCAGGCACGACAGCCATTCTGTATTACCAGTGTTTCAAGAACTGTTTTTCAACATTTGGCTGCTGTTGCACTTGATTGTATTTTGAGTCACTTTCATGGTGAGGTTTTGGGATCTCTGTTACGTTTAAGTTTGAGATGTGGTGTTGATTTTTGTGGTTCTTTCAATTTTTTGTTACTATTGTAGAATTTTGTTTCTATTTTGTGTTTGGATTGTTTTTCTTTTGGCCTTGTCTGGTTGAATAGCTTTGGCACTTCATTGTTGACTGTTCTGGAACTCACCATGGAAGCCAGGCAGTTACAGCAAGCCATTGAAACATTCGATGAGGACTGTTACCTTGAGAAGATGGTTGCTGTGGGTAAGCAATAAGGCATGTCCACCGGACAGGGGCTCCTCGAGTGGGCCCATGAAAAGATGTTTGCACACCGAGCCCAGATAGAGGAGAAAATGAATCAGCAGGTGCAAAGCGACTATGACTATGCAAAGGCCTAACGAGACAATGAGCAGTGCAACGTGACCTTGACCAGGCGCAGGCGCAACGCGAATATGACCAGGCTCAGGCGCAATGAGAAAATGAGTTGCGCTTGCTCGGATTCGAGCTGGAACCCCTGACAGTGGTGCTTCACTCGGAAATGGGGACCAGCCTTGCAAGAGAGCCCTTCCAATGCAAAATTACGAGGAAGATGGCATACAACCACTTGACACTTACATCTGCTCCTTCGAGAGTCTCGTTGCTACTAATGATGGCACAGCAGTTGAGAAGATTCACTGGCTACTCACCTCCATACCAACCCGTCTAATCACCCTTATCAATGAACTCGACCGCATGCAACTGAGAGACTACGAGAAACTAAAAGCACACTCCACACCTCACAGAAGTTTTCCCTAGCTGAGTGTCGTGCTAGGTTTGTCACCACTATCAAACTGAAGGAGGAGAACTGTAGTGCCTTTAGGAACCGCAAGACTTGCCTCTTTGATGATTGGTTGTGAGTTGCAAAGTGTCCTCAAGAGAAGTTGCATCCGTTCTTGATGTTTGATTCACTTGCCAATGACCTTCCTATGCATGTTCTTGCTTATATAAGGACCAAGCTTAAGGATGAGATTGACCTCGAGAAAAGTTTAGCCGCTGTGGACGAGTACCTCCAGCACAACCAGCCTGGAGTACATCTCTGTGACCTTATGAGGGCAAGAAGGGCCGATCCCAAAGCTCATCCTCAGAGTGTCATCTCGCCCGCAGCAGGCCATGATTTTCACCAGAAAGGAGATCGCAGGCACGAGAAGCACAAGGGCCCTTCTCAGAACTTCAATTGTCCTGCTCCTCCTCCTTACACCCCTAAGTCTCATTACGGCCATGCACCCACACTCAAGAAGGACGACTCGGTAAAACCAGTTTCATCAGTTCAGAGGCAAGGGAAATTACTCTGCTCCACATTCCCAGGGATTTCAGCCAAACTCATCCCTGTCTGTCAATCCACCTCTATGGCACTGGTACTGAAAGTCCCCATGGGCATAACTAAGATTTCAACGGAGCCTTTTCCCAAGGTTGCTATCGAAATATTAGCTCCTATTTAACCCTGCTTCGTCCACAGGGAAACAGTTCCTCCTGGTATATGTTGATCTGCCAATAAGGTACCCGGATGCAGTGCTGTTATCATCTATCACAACCAAAGCAGTCGCTGAAGCCCTATTCGAAATCTGCTCCAGGGTCGGCTTCCCTGAGCAGGTCACTTCTGACAATGGAAGTCACTTTTACCTCTTAAGAGATGAAGCACATTCGCAAGAGTTTCTATAATGCCCAATCAAATGGAGCATGTGAATGCTATACTGTGACATTGAAGCGATGTTTGCGTGAGATAGTGGTAGACATACCCAGACAGTAAATCAAGTACATTCCTGCTGTACTTTTCTCCTTCAGAGACACCCCCCACGACACTACTGGATACTCGCCTTTCGAGTTGATTTATGGTCATAAGGTCAGAGGCCCAGTGGAGTTCTTGGCAGAATGTTGGGACTCATCTACCATCAAGGATGATGATAGGGACGTCTATGAGTATATCTTAAAGTTTTCATCCCATCTCAAATAGGCCTGGAAAGCTGGCAATTAGCCATTAATGGTCACCAGCAGACTGTCAAGCTCCTCTTTGACAAGTGTTCCCGGCGTTGTGCCCTGACGCTTGAAGATCGAGCACTGTTACTTCTTCCAACAGATACACGCTAGGTAATGCTATGCTGGAAAGGACCATACACTGTGGTACACAGTATGACCCCCGACCATTACGTGCTAAATGTTGATGGCAGTAGCCGGAAATACCACATTAACCAGCTGAAGCTGTATCACGAGGACCAAGAGGCCCACAGGGATCCTGCACTGGCACTCTCAGCAACCCCTATAGGCATCCCTAGCAGCAACATTACCTCCAAGGCTGAAGCAACACAGGTGCTCCATTATGGCCACCCCTTACCTCCTATATTAGAGTACTCCTCCTTTGAAGTGGAGACAGACTTAAGGGAGTGGAGTTTTTTGGAAGAAGCCCTTTGGCCCCAGCAACTGTCCTCGCAATGGAAGATGTAATTTTACCTTTTGATGATGGTAAGGATCCTGTCATTTCCACACACTGAAAGGAAACTGTGAGTGATTGCATTATTAGTTAAAGAGGGCAGATGGAAGCATCACTGAGAAAGATGAAGGTCTGTGAAGAATTAGACAAGGGGTGTAAGTCAGTATTTACAGAAGAAAATACTTCAAATTCTAAGACTGAAGAGATAAGATATCATGGGACAGTACACTGTCATTTCAACTTTTTTTTTCTTTGATATTCTCCTTTGAGGGTGAGCGGACCTTCCCTTGTGGCCCGCAGGTGGGGTAAGATGTTGTTGATTGTAGGTGGTATTCGCTCTTGCGGGCGAATGGGCTTTCCTATTTGGTGAGGAGGTGGGGTGAAATCTTGTTATTGTTGGTGGTGTTCACTCTTGAGGGTGATCGGACTTTCCTATTTTGGCCCGCAGGTGAGGTTGTGCAAAACTGTAAAGATAATGGAAAGCATAAGTGTTCAGTTGAGGATTATTAGGTTACATCAAACAATTTAAGTGAATTCCTGTTTTGGAGGTGAGAGAGAGTTTTTACATGGTTATCTTGGTGGAGGGTATTGACTGATGATATTTAGTAGACTGTTCATGTAGTTGTTTGTTGCTAGTCTGATTATGGAGCTAGCAACATGAAGGGCATTTGGATCTTCGCTGGATGTTGCGGGGGCACCAGTTTTTTGTCGAATTTCTGAAAAGGAATCACATTCGAGGATGTAATGGAGCAGTGGATGTGGTGAGGCTACCTGGCTAAAGGTGCATTCCCTGATGATATCATCCACTATTCGCCAGGTGCACTTGTACTCGAGTCTCAGACAGTACACATTGACCGCCGTGCTTCGTCAAAGGTTCTTAAGCAGGGTGATTTGCTGCAGATCAGTGGTGGCTTTGTACCACCAAGTGGAGGGGGAGCCAATGTCTGTGCACAGGTTGTGTTTAGTTATTAAGGCATTTAAGAGTGACTTGGTGGCTTTATTTTTTATCTGTTGAATCCCAGGAGACAGAGATATTTGGATTTCTGCTCTGAGAGTGGCTTGTTTGGCGGCTTGATTGGCTTCCTCATTTCCCTTGATCCCGATGTGGCTGGAAATCCAGGCAAGAGTGATGGCTTTTCCAAGGCTGGTCGTTCTGTGGGTAGTGGCTGAGGATGGTGGTGATGATACGTACATTGTCTCTGAGGAGTGGCTTCTTGATGGCCTGTAAGGCGCCTTTAGAGTCAGAGAGAATTAGGGCATGGTCAGCTCCTTGCTGGATGAAGAAGTCGAGGGCGTTGGCTATGGCAACAAGCTCAGTCTGGAGCGATGAGCAGGAGCTTGACAATCTCCAGGATAGGACGTGGTTTCCAGTGGTGAAGGCGGCGGCTGAGGCTCCAGTTTCTTGATTTACTGAACCGTCAGTGTAGTAGACTTGAGAGTTTGGCCTGCTCCAGCTCTGAATTTTGTCCTTGTATATGTTTTTAAGGACAAGAGGGTTTACCAAGCTTTTGGGGTTGTCAGGAGCTCGATCTTTATGTCAAGTGGTTGGTCATTCCATGGGGGTGGGCATCTGTATTCAGCATGCGGAGTGTCCTGTATCTTGGCTAGGATGCTCTCCCTGACTGGTAGTGCTTGCAGGCTAGCGCAGACCTTGGCTGCCCAGGTTCCGTATTCCCCTGTGTGTAATAAAAGTCCACTAAATGGGGCAGAGTGAGGGGGCTGGGAATCCCCTCCTCTGTATATAATTCCCACAAAAAGCAAAAGTATTGTCTTTGACTCAGCCACCCTCCTTATAAGAGGGAATATGGCTTTGGTATATATATATATATATATATATATATATATATATATATATATATATATATATATATATATATATATATATATATATATATATATATATATATATATATATATATATATATATATATATATATGTATGTATGTATGTATGTGATTACCTAATTGTGATTACCTAATTGTGTTTACGGGAAAGAGCCCAAAGCTCGTATCTTCCCGTCTCCTGATTGGTTCCATTTTATACTTAGTCATACTTATCATACCTGTCCTTAAAACTATGGATTGAGATAGCATTAACTACCTCCTCGCTTAGCCAATTCCAATTATCAACTACTCTTACACTGAAAAACTATTTCCTTACATCCTGCAAAGAAGTTTTCTTACCAAGCTTCAAACTATGACCTCTAGTTCTAGAGCCAGCCATATCAAAATATCGATCCCTATCCACTCTATCATAACCATGAAGGAATTTAAAGACTGTCACCATATCCCCCCTCACTCTTCTAGCTTCCAGTGATGGTAAGTCTAATTCCATCAGCCTCTCATCATAACTGAGATTGCGTATTTCTGGCACCAGTTTCGTGGCATGTCTTTGAACTTTTTCAAGCTTAGCTATGTGCTTTTTCAAGTGCGGATTCCAAAAGGGGGCTGCATATTCGAGTTTTGGCCTCACATAGGTTACATAAATATTTCTGAACATTTCCTTGTCCATGTGCCTGAAGGCTACCCTTACATTTGATAAGAATGCATATGCTGCCCTTACTATGCCATTTATATGTATTTCTGGAGACAAATCTGCCAGTATGTTTACTCCTAGGTCTCTCTCATTTTCTGTCTCTTGAAGTTGTACTCCAGCCACCGAGTAGTCAAGCTTGGGCCTTCTTGCACTTGTACCCATTCTCATTACCTTACATTTTGAAGTATTGAATTTTATTAGCCACTTTTCTGACCACTCATGCAGATTATTTAGATCCTCCTGAAGTTCTCTACCATTGTTCTCGTTTTTTACTTTCTTCACAATCTTTGCATCATCTGCAAACATATTCATGAATGAATTTACAGACTCTAGTAGGTCATTTACATATACAAGGAACAAAAGTGGCCCTAAAACTGAACCCTGTGGAATTCCACTACTAACTCTTCTCCATTCAGACACTGAGTGTCTTACTCTAACCCTCTGTTCCCTTCCCTCTAAGTAAGTTTTTATCCATTCCAAAACATTTCCACCTATTCTAGCCATTGACTGCAGCTTCCTAATAAGTCTCCCATGTGGAACAGTGTCAAACGCTTTCTGGAAGTCTAGGAATATGCAATCTGCTCAGCCCTCTCTTTCCTGTAAGATTTGGCTTACCTCATCATAAAATTCTAATAAGTTTGTTACTGTTGATCTACCTTCTCTGAAGCCATGTTGCCTCACTGACAAAAAGTTGAAGGATTCCAAGTGAAGAGAGATATGTTTCCTTAGTAGTTTCTCCATAACTTTGCAAACTATGCTGGTCAAGGAAACTGGTCTATAGTTCAGAGCCGTATCCCTCCTTCCCTTTTTGAAAATAGGTATCACATTTGCTTGTTTCCAGCATCTTGGAATCTCCCCCGACTCCAGTGACTCCTTAAATATGATACTTAGTGCCACTGATATAGTGCTTGCGCATTTTTTAAGCACATGAGGGGATATGTCATCAGGACCTGTAGCTTTATGAACATCTAAATCCATCAGCGCTTTGCATACCTCTGTGGATGTAAGGTTGATGTTCTCTAATACCGGCCCTTGAGCTTCTATCACTGCAATCTGAGGGGGTGGGGTATTTTCTACTGTAAATACTGACTGAAACTCCTTGTTCAATTCTTTGCAGATCTCTTCATCCGTCTCAGTGATGCTTCCATCTGCTCTCTTTAGCCATAAAACCTGTTCTTTTACCTTCAGTTTTCCTCTGATAAAGCTGTGGAAAAGCTTGGGATTTTCTTTAGCCTTCCTGGTGATGTCCCTCTCATAGTCTCTCTCTGCCTCTCTCCTTTTACTTAGGTAGTAATTTCTTGCTCTTTTGTAGGTTTGCCAGGCATTTATGTTTTTTCTCCTCCTATACCTTTTCCAGCATTTGTCTCTCCACTCCTTAGCTCTTTTACACCCATTATCGAACCATTTCTCTCTGGCATGAATTACACCTACTTTGGTGACAGGTATGCAGCAATCTACTATCTTCCCATATTTCTCACAAAAGATGTCATACATTTCTTGTACAGATTTGTTGTAAAATAAGGTTCTCCAGTCAATAACTGCAAAAAGCTCATTCATTTTGATGTAATCTCCCTTCGGATAGTTCCTCCTCATGTCCTCAGTGCCTCTACTCTCAGGAAGAATATCTTCAATGATATACTCCATCAACAACACACAGTGGTCACTCTTTCCAATTGGTGGTTCATACTCAATTTTTTCAATATTCAACACATTATCTGTGAACACTAGATCAAGTAGTGATGGCTCATCCCCACCCCTGGCCCTTGTTGGTTCCATTACATGTTGGTGTAGGAAATTCCCTTGTATGCAATCTAGGAATCTTGCCCCGAATGAGTCCTCACCACTGTGTGGGTCAAGATTTATCCAATCTATCTCTTTATGATTAAAGTCTCCCATAATCAAAATCCTACATTTTTTTTCCCGTGCCATGTTAACAACTGAGTTTATGACTTCAATAGTACCTATATGACTTTCCTCATAAACTTCAAGCCTATTTTGGTTCCTTGGTGGGTTGTATACAACAGTTATTATAATGCTCTCTGACCCAGTATTTATGCGAGCAACAAGAAATTGCTTGAACTCACTTTCTATAGCCAAGTTTATTTCTTCAACTTGAATCCTTTCACTTATGAGCAGTGCTATCCCTCCACCAGTCCTCTCAGATCTTTCAACCCTTAGTATTCTGAAGCCCTTAGGAAAAACTGTGACACTGTTTATGTCCTCACTCAACTTAGTCTCTGTAATTGCTACTATATCTGCCTTACTGTTGTGAATCCTATCTTTTAATTCTACTGCCTTACCAGCTAATCCATCAGCATTTGTGTATAACAATCTTAATGATGCCCCATCCCCTGATCTTCTGTCATTATCTTCTTTATCTCCCCTTTGTCTGGAAGAACTCTGTAACAAAAATTTTTCTTCTGTTCTTCATTTCTTTCATCATTTAACCTTCTTGCCTCTTGCAACAAGTTTTTTATCTTTCCCATCTCTTCCTGTGTTCTGTATCGTCTAATGAACACTTCTTTGAATTCTTGAAGGTCTTTTAGACTTTTTTTTCTCAACAATATTTCCCTACATGTTTCCCCACTCTCAAAGGTTACTTTTGTTGGTCTCGGCTTTCCTTCCCTCGAATATTTACCTAGTTGGTGTATGTTTACAATATCCTCAGGACCACAAACTACTCCAAGCTTTCTTATCAGGTCTACAACCCTATCTTTATTTTCTTCAAGTCTCCCCTGCCATGTTGGCTCCTGGGATTCGCTTATGCCTGAGATTACCACTGTCTCCTCCTTATCAAGTGCCTGTCTGATGAGTGGGTTTGCCCTTTCCATCACAACGTCTTTCATTTTTTCGATTACTGTCTCTTTATAGTCAGTTTGTATGTTTTCCAGTGCCACCACCTTTACAGCCTCTTTTACTGCCACATTCCCCTTTTGTGCATCAGCAAAGGAAGTTTTCATGGCATCATTTTCCATATTCAGCTCCTGGAACTCTTTTCTGAACTGTTCAATGTTTTCCTTAATCTGGACATTCCAAGCAGGAATCTTGTCTCTCTCAGAAGAGAGCAGTGAACTAACATCTAATTCCTTTAGGTTGTCATTCAGCTGTTTGTTTTTATCTTCTTGTTTAGAAATTCTAGATTCTAGTAGACTCTTTTCCCCTTCCAGCTTCTTTATTCTTTTTTCTAGTTCCTTTCTCTCCTGCCCTTGTGCTTTATTTGCTTCCTCCAAAGATCTTATTTGCTCTCTGAGTGTTTCATTCTCTTTCATTTCTCCATCCATATTCCGAATTTTATCATCAAGGCTTATAACCATTGCCTCTAAATTCTTGATTTTCTGTTTAAGTCTCCTAATGGCTACCCCTCCTACCGAGCCATGGATGGGAGAGGTTTGGGACAGAGATGGCGTCATTTTTATGTTCTCCCTCTCACAGAATATAGAAAGAAGACGAGAAAGAGGAAAAAAAAAGAGAAAAACTTTTAATTAAGCTTCACACAGAATTTTTATATCGCCATATAAGTGCTATTTAGTGACTCACTTTATCTCTTTTCTGGTAACACACATCTTAACTTAAAAACTTGACCATGGTAATTTAAGGATAAAAAGAAAAAGAAAAACAAAAGTCAAGCCTGAAGGAAAATTCGAATTTGTGTCTGAGGTGGCACCCACCTGTTTCTGCTATATATTCTTCCTAACTGATAAACTCACTTGCTAACCACGATATGTTATCACAGGATTAGACTTTACATTTAACTCAATATATATACAAAATAAAAAAAATAGTTAAAGAGAAAGCTAAAAGAAAAGCAAAAAAATGAAGAAAATAAGACAGCTGTACTAATTGGCAACTTAACTCAGTACTGTTGACAGGTGGATATTTTTTTTTTTAATTATTCAATTATTTCGTGTATCAAACTAACTAACAAGTTAATATAAATGGGAAGGATACTGATTTTAACAATATATGGAACCACAGGATCAGGTAAACGGCTTAAGAGCTTTCCCCAGTTTACACAAAAAATTAGGTAAGGTGATGTGATGGCTTCACCTCTGGCAACTCTTCTAAATTTCCTTCAAGGCAGAACTGGACGGCAGCTTCACTCTCCCCTCACGAAAATGTTCTCAATTTTTTTCCTTTAATATTTTGGACAGTCTCGTCATACTACAAATATAAGTTTTGTACTCACAATACTCTGCAGGATTTCAGATTTATGGAAATTATGGTAAAGTTTTCCACTAAGCACTTAGTCACTCAAAAACACAAGTAGAAATTTAAGAGGAGCAGTTTCGTTTGTGATTACCTAATTGTGATTACCTAATTGTGTTTACGGGAAAGAGCCCAAAGCTCGTATCTTCCCGTCTCCTGATCGGTTCCATTTTATACTTAGTCATACTTATCATACCTGTCCTTAAAACTATGGATTGAGATAGCATTAATTACCTCCTCGCTTAGCCAATTCCAATTATCAACTACTCTTACACTGAAAAACTATTTCCTTACATCCTGCAAAGAAGTTTTCTTACGAAGCTTCAAACTATGACCTCTAGTTCTAGAGCCAGCATTTGTGTATAACAATCTTAATGAGGCCCCATCCCCTGATCTTCTGTCATTATCTTCTTTATCTCCCCTTTGTCTGGAAGTACCCTGTAACGAAAATTTTTCTTCTCTTCTTCATTTCTTTCATCATTTAACTTTCTTGCCTCTTGCAACAAGTTTTTGATCTTTCCCATCTCTTCCTGTGTTCTGTATTGTCTAATGTGTGATTACCTAATTGTGTTTCCGGGAAAGAGCCCAAAGCTCGTATCTTCCCGTCTCCTGATCGGTTCCATTTTTAGACTTAGTGATACTTATCATACCTGTCCTTAAAACTATGGATTGAGATAGCATTAACTACCTCCACGCTTAGCGAATTCCAATTATCAACTACTCTTACACTGAAAAAGTATTTCCTTACATCCTGCAAACAAGTTTTCTTACGAAGCTTCAAATTATGACCTCTAGTTCTAGAGCCAGCCATATCGAAATATCGATCCCTATCCACTCTATCATAACCATGAAGGAATTTAAAGACTGTCACCATATCCCCCCTTACTCTTCTAGCTTCGAGTGATGGCAAGTCTAATTCCCTCAGCCTCTCATCATAACCGAGATTGCGTATTTCTGGCACCAGTTTTGTGGCATGTCTTTGAACTTTTTCAAGCTGTGTGTGTGTGTGTGTGTGTGTGTGTGTGTGTGTGTGTGTGTGTGTGTGTGTGTGTGTGTGTGTGTGTGATTACCTAATTGTGTTTACGGGAAAGAGCCCAAAGCTCGCATCGTCCCGTCTCCTGATCGGTTCCATTTTATACTTAGTGATACTTATCATACCTGTCCTTAAAACTATGCATTGAGATACCATTAACTACCTCCTCGCTAAGCGAATTCCAATTATCAACTACTCTTACACTGTAAAACTATTTCCTTACATCCTGCAAAGAAGTTTTCTTACGAAGCTTCAAACTATGACCTCTAGTTCTAGAGCAATCCATATCAAAATATCGATCCCTATCCATTCTATCATAACTATGAAGGAATTTAAAGATTGTCACCATATCTCCCTCAATCTTCGAGTAATGGTAAGTCTAATTCCCTCAGCCTCTCATCATAACTGAGATTGCTTATTTCTGGCACCAGTTTCGTGGCATGTCTTAGAACTTTTTCTAGCTTAGCTATATGCTTTTTCAAGTGCGGATTCCAAAAGGGGGCTGCATATTCAAGTTTTGGCCTCACATAGGTTACATAAATATTTCTGAACATTTCCTTGTCCATGTGCCTGAGGGCTACCCTTACATTTGATAAGAAGGCATATGCTGCCCTTACTATGCCAATTATATGTATTTCTGGAGACAAATCTGCCAGTATGTTTACTCCTATATCTCTCTCATTCTCTGTGTCTTGAGGTTGTACTCCAGCCACCAAGTAGTCAATCTTGAGCCTTCTTGCACTTGTACCCATTCTCATTACCTTACTTTTTTGAAGTATTGAATTTCATTAGCCACTCTTATGACCACTCATGCAGACTATTTAGATCTTCCTGAAGTTCTCTACCATTGTTCTCATTTCCTACTCTCTTCACAATCTTTGCAACATCTGCAAATATATTCATGAATGAATTTACAGACTCTAATAGGTCATTTACATATGCAAGGAACAAATGTGGCCCTAAAACTGAACCCTGTGGAACTCCACTACTAACTCTTCTCCGTTCAGACACTGAGTGTCTTACTCTAACCCTCTTTTCCCTTCCTTCTAAGTAATTTTTTTTTATCCTTTCCAAGACATTTCCACCTATTTTAGCCATTGCTTGCAGCTTCCTAATAAGCCTCCCATGTGGAACAGTGTCAAACGCTTTCTGGAAGTCTAGGAATATGCAATCTGCCCAGCCCTCTCTTTCCTGTAAGTTTTGGCTTACCTCATCATAAAATTCTAATAAGTTTGTTACTGTTGATCTACCTTCTCTGAAGCCATGTTGCCTCACTGACAAAAAGTTGAAGGATTCCAAGTGAAGAGAGATGTGTTTCCTTATTAGTTTCTCCATAACTTTGCAAACTATGTTGGTCAAGGAAACTGATCTAGAGTTTTGGGCCATATCCCTCCTTCCTTTTTGAAGATAGGTATCACATTTGCTTGTTTCCAGCATCTTGGAATCTCCCCTGACTCCAGTGACTATTTAAATATGATGCTTAGTGCCACTGATATTGAGTTTGTGCATTTCTTAAGTACATGAGGGGATATATCATCATGACCTGTAGCTTTATGAACATCTAACTCCATCAGCGCTTTGCAAACCTCTGTGGCTATAAGGTTGATGTTTCCTAATACTGGCCCTTGAGCTTCTATCTCTGCAATCTGAGGGGGTGGGGTATTTTCTATTGTAAATACTGACTGAAACTTCTTGTTCAGTTCTTTGCAGATCTCTTCATCCGTCTCAGTGATGCTTCCATTTGCTCTCTTAAGCCTTTAAACCTGTTTTTTTTACCTTCAGTTTTCCTCTGATAAAACTGTTGAAAAGATTGGGATTTTCTTTAGCCTTCCTGGTGATGTCCCTCTCATAGTCTCTCTCTGCCTCTCTCCTTTTCCTTAGGTAATTATTTCTTGCTCTTTTGTAGGTTTGCCAGGCATTTATGTTTTTTCTCCTCCTATACCTTTTCCAGCAATTGTCTCTCCACTTCTTAGCTCTTTTACACTCATTATCGAAACATTTCCCTCTGGCATGAATTACACCTACTTTGGTGACAGGTATGCAGCAATCTACTATCTTCCCATATTTCTCACAAAAGATGTCATACATTTCTTGTGCAGATTTGTTGTAAAATATGGTTCTCCAGTCAATACCTGCAAAAAACTCATTAATTTTGATGTAATATCCTTTCGGATAGTTCCTCCTCTTATCCTCAGTGTTGGGTTGGGATCGTAGAGTGTTGTTAAGATTATGTTTTACTTAGGGGACTCAAAGTACTGAGCTCGGTTAAGAGCTCACAAACAGACAGTACAGATATTTGCACTTGAACACCCCACACATACCAGGACTCGGTTAAATGAAACTCAGAATTCAACTTTCTTTTAATTTTGGAAATGCAATGACATTAAAAGAACTGAATTAAATTTTTCAAATTAAATTTTATGAAATGCTGCCTCGAATCCCTGAGGTGGTGAGCACGAATTTGTTTCCCGGCACCACGGACGTATGCCAAGACTTTGGACTCAACTTGACGATTACCTCTGTCACACAGGCAGAGTAGAATAGAGGACACTGCAATTGCAGATTCTACTGGATGAAAATATATTGATTAGTCACAGCTAACCAGAAATATTTATGCTACCATAATAGCATACAAAACCATTAATTCTTTACTGGTATTAAAGGAAAACAATTTATTCACAATAAATGAAGAATAAGCAAGACAAATACAGTACTGCATGTATTGCTTAAATTGTGGGCAACCTCAAAAGTTGCAATGCTTATTACTGATTTGCAATTAATATGGTAAAACACTCTATTTAGGATAAAGGAACAATCTACAAGATAAATACAGTATTCATTCACTTTTGGTTATCAAGAACTGTTTTCAATGAAAAAAAAGGGTGCAAAACCACCTTTTGAAGTATTTGCAACTTATAACTCAAAACACTTTATCCCCAACATATGAAGAATTAGCAAGATAAATACAGTATGCGTTCATTAGATTGTGGTTAACAGGAAATATTTGCAAAGCCAACAGGGTAAAATTACCTTTTAATTATTTGCAGTTTATAGCATAAAACTCTTTAGCTAAATGATTAATTATTTGCAATTTATATAGCAAATAGCTTTATTCACGAGTTTTTGACGTACAACACTTTATTTACGATGATAGAAAGAGGTGAAATGAAATTAGAATTTATTAGGAAAAGGGATAGATTTTTACGGGCTCATAACCAGTCTTCAGAGGATGAGATTTTCGTTTACCACATTCAATGAAAAGAAACTTCTTAGCAATGTATATCAGCTGTAATTTCAAGGTTAAGGAATTAACTTTGGCAAGTGAGATTCCAGTTAGGTAATCAACAAAATTTTGTTTGTATGGGAATGGAATCTGGGAAAAAATTCGTTAGATTTAGCCAGTAATGAATGTAACTAATTCTCGAAATACCAATTTGCTTAACCCACAAGCTTTACCATACACTATCCCTCACCTTTTTGTGCCAGATGAATTCCTGTGAAGATGCCACGTAAATAAGGTTTGAAATAAACTTAGACTGCTCAGGCGAGATGTTGCCTCTGGGATCTTTGGGCGCCAACTGAGGAGGCTTCATTTTCCCTCCTGGTGACGTCATATGCAGGATACATTTCTAGAGCAGTAACTGGCTCTGATATCATTTAAGGACTACTTTAGTGGTGGTCCCTGGCAGGCAATTATAGCAGAGATGCAAGGGAGGGACAGTATTTTAGGTGCAACAAGTGGAAGCAAATAAAATAAAACGAGAATAATAATGGAAAGTTAGGTTACTGGTAAACAATCTCTAGAACGTTCCTTGCTCATAGGAGACAGAATTTAAGTACTCAAATAATAAAGAAGCTACTAATATATATCTAGACAGGCTAATGACATAACAACAAGGTCAAATTTATAACAAAATTATCAGCAAGAACAATTTTTATAATAAGAAGATTGTAAACAAACCGTATCTGGTGAGTTCACAGAAGATGTGAAAAAGTTGGAGCAGCCTTTATATCGGGACTATGCTTCTACATGTACAAGAAGAGTAAATAAGGTTTATTTAAAATTAGCTATAAGCTAAAATATAAATTGCAAATAATCATAATCTGTAAAAGTCAAGAAGTGGGAATTATTTTTTTGTTTGTTAGAAAAATGATAGTTAAGTTACTAAATTAATTAATAAGGCATCTAACAGCCTCTGGTGACTGAGCGAAACATTCTGTCACAAAGGCCCTTTCTAGAGAATATTGATTTAGCAAAATTCTTCTACAGAAGGCGAAAAAAGAACAGAGGAAGTTACGGTGACTTCAGTGTTATTATGAGGGATGAGATATCCTTCTCATGGAAAAGAACAAATGAACAATAAGAATGGGATCCACCACTGGAACATATCATACTATTAGGAAAAGTGAACAAGTCTTATAAACAAAACATTAAATGACATGCCAATCATAAAAGAAATGTGATCAAATTCAAATTTCAAGAAAATTAAATCACAATTAGATATCAGTGAATATCAATATTTAAGTTTAGGAATGCTTCACATGCAAGAAGGCAATAATATAATATACAAAAAAAAATACAGTATGCGCGAATGTAAAATATGAACCACGTCATCATTAACATTGGCGACTGGATTTAAAACAGTTTCAGCTATTCAACACTAAACTAAAATGTTTCCGCCATGTTCTGGCTTTCAGTGTCCCACAAAGGGAAATATAAAACTACGATCAAAGAATTATTCTTCATCTTTTTCGTCTTCCATTAGGAATAACGTTTGTACCCTAAAATAAAAAAGTACAGTACAGTATTAAAGACATAAAATATAAACATAAAAAATAACCAACACATCAGAGTAGTAATCTTTACTGACTAGTCAAATTGAGGCTAACAGCACCAGCTTCCTCATTTGAGGGTAACGACCGTCGACTTAATAGATCAGCAAGGTCATTGTCCTTGCCATGAACATGTTGGGCAGTGAATTTGAAAAGATTCAGGTAAAGTGCCCACCTTTTCAGGCGAGGATTTAGCTTGTCTGCAGTTTGTAAATATATGAGAGGTCGGTGGTCGGTTCTCAGTGTAGAATGTTGGCCATACAGATGGACTTCAATTTGTTTATGGCCCATTATGCAGCTAAAGCTTCCTTCTCCACGGAGAGTAATTTCGCTCTGCAGGACGAAGCCTGCGGCTTGCATATCGCACTGGAGCTACTTCTGCTGAGTTGTCTGATCGGGCTTGCAAGAGCACGACACCCAGGCCTTTGTCTGAGGTGTCGGTCTGCAAGATAAATGGAAAATCAGGGTTTACCAGTTGTAAAACCGGCTCACCAGCCAATGCTTCTCGGAGCTTGAAAAATGCTCTCTTCGCTTCATATGTCCATTGGACAGGGGAGGTTTTACCTTGCTTCGAGGAGGTCATTTGCTGCAAAGGGGCAGCGATAGTATTAAAGTGTGGTATGAACCATTGGTAGTAGCTGACACTACCCAGGAATGATCTCAGTTGAGTGACAGTAGCAGGTTTCTCCATATCCTTAATAGTTTGTACCCTATCATGTAAAGGGGACATAACTCCTTCTCCAACCACGTGGCCGAGATACTGCAATTGTGTGAAACCAATCTCACATTTGGAAGGCTTTAAATGAAGTCCATGCTGGTTCAGACGAGTGAGAACACTGCGGAGAGTCTCGAGGTACGATGACCAATCCTGAGAATGCACCAGGATGTCGTCTATA
Organism: Halocaridina rubra; assembly: GCA_037179515.1. Lineage (NCBI taxonomy): Eukaryota > Metazoa > Arthropoda > Malacostraca > Decapoda > Atyidae > Halocaridina > Halocaridina rubra. The sequence goes on along the minus strand of JAXCGZ010013510.1, from coordinate 16,526 downwards.
AAGCATGAAACATTGTCGAGATCCTGTAGTACTATCCTCATGAGTCTACTGAAGCAGCCAGGGGCATTTACCATACCAAAAGGCATGACCCTGAACTGGTATAGACCATATCTTGTGGAAAAGGCTGTAAAGGGCTTGGTAGTCTCGCTCAACGGGACTTGCCAAAATCCACTGGCCAGATCCAACTTGGGCAGGTAACGTGCTTGGGAAAGCAACGAGAAAATATGCTCAGCATCAGCCATGGGCTCTCCATCAAAGATGGTATGGGAGTTAAGCTTACGACAGTCAAAGCAGAACCTGTGACTGCCATCTCGCTTACGCACTGCCAGTAACGGCGAACACCAAGGCGAAATGCTCTTTTCAACTATTCTGAGGCGAACCCAAGTGTCAAGATCTTCCTTCAGCCGTACGAACAGCTGGTGGGGAAGACCATAGGAATGCCGAAATGGCTCTGGGTCAGTCAATCTGACATGATGCTCAAGGGTAGTGGTAATGCCTGGGAGGTCGTTGAAGATGTTCTCATAGTCCTCTAATAGCTTGTTCAGCTGTTCCCATTGACTCGGTTGCAGTCTAGAGTTAATAATGCAATTACTCACACTTTCCTTTCGGTGTGCGGGAATGGCAGGATCCTTACCATCATCAAAAGCTAAGCTTATGTCTTCAATTGCAAGGGCGGTGGCTGTGGCCAGAGGGGCTTCTTCCGAAAAACTCCACTCCCGTACGTCTGTCTCCACTGCAAGGGTGGAGTATTCCAATATAGGAGGTAAGGGGTGGCTATAATGGAGCACCAGTGTTGCTGCAGCCTCGGAGGTTCTGTTGATGCTGAGGGCATCTATAGGGGTTGCTGAGAGTGCCAGCGCAGGATCCCTGTGGGCCTCTGGGTCCTCACAATAAAGCTTCAGCTGGTTAATGTGGTATTTCCTGTTATTGCCATCAACATTTAGCACAAAATTGTCAGGAATCACCCTGTGTACCGCAATGTACGGTCCTTTCCAGCGTAGCATTAGCTTGCGGGTATCTGTTGGAAGAAGTAACACAGCTCGATCTCCGGGTGTCAGGGCACGACGCCGCGCACGTTTGTCAAAGAGGAGCTTGGCAGTCTGCTGGTGACCCTTAATGGCTAATTGTGCAGTTTTCAAAGCCTTTTTGAGGTGAGACGAAAACTTCAAAATATACTCATGGATGTCCCTATCGTCATCTTCGATGGTAGGTGAATCCCAACATTCTGCCAAGAATTCCACTGGGCCTCTGACCTTATGACCATAAATTAGTTCAAAAGGCGAGTATCCAGTAGTGTCGTGGGGCGTGTCTCTGAAGGAGAAAAGTGCAGCAGGGACGTACTTGTCCCACTGCCTAGGTATATCTATCACTAGCTTGCGCAAATATCTCTTCAATGTCCCGTTACAGCGTTCGCATGCTCCATTTGATTGGGCATGATAGACACTCGTACAAATGTGCTTCATTTCTAAAAGGTTACAGAAAGCCTCAAAGTGCCTACTTGTAAACTGACTTCCATTGTCAGAAGTTACCTGCTCACGAAAGCCAACCCTGGAGCACATTTCAAATAGGGCATGAGCGACTGCTTCAGTCGTGATAGAAGACAGTGGCACTGCATCTGGGTACCTTGTTACCAAGTCGACATATACCAGGAGGAACTGTTTCCCCGTGGACGAAGCTGGATTAATAGGACCTAATATGTCAATAGCGACCTTGGAAAATGGCTCCATTGAGAGCTTAATTTTCCCCATGGGAACTTTCGGTACCGGTGCTGTAGAGGTGGATTGACAGACAAGGCAGGAGCCTACATATCTGTATGCCTCGGCGTACATATTTGGCCACGCAAAAGCCTTCTGAAGGACGTGCCGAGTTTTTGTATTGCCTCTGTGTCCACTCAGAGGTAAATGGTGTGCCACATACATAGCCTGGCGGCACAACGAAGCGGGCACCACCAACTGTTTAAAGGTGTGGCCATCTTTAATCACATGCCTACGAAGTACTCCATCTTCAAGGGCATAAGTGATCTGGCCTCCTCCTCTCACCGTGAAGGTCCTTCCCTCGGTGGCCTGCTGCATCCAGCGTTTGAGGCTGGGGCAGTCTTGCTACAATTTGGCAAAGTCTGGACGGGACTTCAATAGCTCTAGAGGTGCATCATCTGGTAAAGGAGGGGTAAACTCTCCGTGTTCCACATTACGTGTACTGACTGCAGCAGATTCAACGGAGTCAGTCGGGGGATCGTCCAAATTCTTGGCATCGAGGCCAGGAGTTGCTGCTGAAATGGCTTCATGTGACTTCCCCTGAGGGAAGTTATAACAAGAAATGTCCTTATGGTAGAAATCGGTCTGGAAAGTAGGAACTAGGTTCAGTGCACGATACATCAAGACAGGGTACATAAGCCCAATCATTGCCACAGCTGGGGCTTTTCCCTTGTAGTATTTGCAATCCAGGTTAATGACACAGCAGCGTCGTATTTAGGGTGTTCCTTCAGCAACCCGCACATGAAAGACTTTGCTGGTAAAATCTTCATCCCTGACGAATCTCTCATCAACAAGTATGCCATTGGCCCCTGTGTCAAGGGCTATCTCAGCTTCCACACCATTTATGGTTCCTAGGCATTTTGGGATCATTTCCAGATAATCATGTTCAATGAATTCCACATTGGTAAGTTTGTGTGGTGGTTCCTCGGCATTATCCTCATTGGCCCTCTCTGGGCTTGTTTCCACAACATAGGCCGAGTGAGTGGCCAGACAGCTATGCGGGCCGCCGCTGTGTGAGGGAGCGTGGTGGCTCTTAGAGTTTGGCTGAAAACCCTGGGAAGGTGGAGCAGAGTAATGGCCTTTGCCTCTGAACTGCTGAGGCTTAGGTCTTACTGAGTCATCCTTCTTGAGTGATTACCTAATTGTGATTACCTTATTGTGTTTACAGGAAAGAGCCCAAAGCTCGTATCTTCCCGTCTCCTGATCGGTTCCATGTTATACTTAGTGATGCTTATCATACCTGTCCTTAAAACTATGGATTGAGATAGCATTAACTACCTCCTCGCTTAGCCAATTCCAATTATCAAGTACTCTTACACTGAAAAAGTATTTCCTTACATCCTGCAAAGAAGTTTTCTTAAGGCTTAGGAGTGTGAGGAGGATGAGCTGGATGATTGAAGTTCTGAGAGGCGCTCTTGTGCTTCCCGTTCCTGTAATCTCTTTTTCCGGATAAAGGACTACTGTTTGGGATTCCCGCTCGAAGCCGAGCAAGCACAAGCTCATGATCACATTGTGCTTGTGCCTCATCACTTGCTCTCTTCTCCAGCTTATCTCGGCGTTCAACCATCTTCTCATGAGCCCATTCGAAGAGCTTCTGTCTTGGGGAAACACCGCATCTCTCGCCCATAGCAATCATCATGTCCAGGTAACGCTCCTCATCGAATGTTTTGATGGTTTCCATGTTTGTTTCCTGTGACTGCCTGGTTTCCATGGTTGTTTCCTAAACAGTCAATAACGAAGTGCCAAAGACAACCACAAAAAAAAAACAAATCTCTACAATAGTAGAAAAATGAAAGAACCACACAACACCAAGGAGAGAAAAAAATTCAATACTACAGTTCAAGCTTAAACGTAAATGCGATCTCAATACCTCACCATAAAAGTGACTCAAAATACAATCAAGTGCAACAGCAGCAAAGTGTTGCAAAACAGTGCATGAAACACTGGTAATACAGAATGGCAGTCGTGCCTGCTTAACAGCAATATGTGGCAGTACCTGCAGTCATTGTGCAAATGAAAGGAATGAGCAACACAACCAAGTGCAACAGCAACAAAATGATGCAAAGCAGTGCATGAAACACTGGTAATACAGGATGGCAGTCGTGTCTGCTTAACAGCAATATGTGGCAGTACCTGCTGTTATCGTGCAAATGAAAGGAATGAGCAACACAATCAAGTGCAACAGCAACAAAATGTTGCAAAACAATGCATGAAACACTGGTAATACAGAATGGCAGTCGTGCCTGCTTAACAGCAATACGTGGCAGTACCTGCAGTTATGGTGCAAATGAAAGGAATGAGCAACAACGAATTTTACCGACTAGCACCCAGTGCCAGAGAGTACAATAAGTACATTATAGCGGTCGTGCCTGCGTATGAGCGCGTATATGGCAGTACCCACAAATAAAATGTCGTAAGTAATACAAACAAGTACAGTATAGCGGTCGTGCCTGCGTATGAGCGAGTATATGGCAGTACCCACAAATAAAATGTTGTAAGTAAAATTCTGGAGTGTTGCCAAAAGGGCACAGATCCTATGCAAAATACACCAACGATAAGCTAACGGCTTACTAGGCAGCCAGATTACACATGTCTACTAGTAATGAGAAAATTTATTTTCAAGTGACAACTCAGACACATGAAAGGCTTAGCCTAGGCTCGATACATGACACCAAAGTTTTTCTTCCCAATCTATGAGCAGTCCATGCTTGAATATAAAACACAATTATAAGCAAAATACTTCATATGCTTTCTCCCAATTTCTAAATCCCAAGGAAATATAAACAATTCTTAACAAGTATCACACTTTAACGGATATTTAAAACACGAATGCTTTAAACTCGATCTTATCACGCATATAAATGAAATTTTAACTAACACGTCTTCTTGTCATGCAAAATTTCTTAAGTCTGTTACCACATAATCTCATGTAGATTTCCTGAAATATTGTTTACCACATGGGAAACAAGAAAATATTAGTTACCATACTTAATATTGAAAATTAAAAAAAATTTCTGATCCGCAACGCTTCTAGCGCGAAAATGTTCGTGTGCAGCCTAAGATTCATTCACTTCAATAATCGAGCCAATGGTAATCGGGTTTCATGTGCAATGTTAAAAAGCAAAATAAAAATAAATTTATCAAAATCAGTCTGTCTGTTCGGGTCCCTGTTCTGGCATCAATCTTGTTGGGTTGGGATCGTAGAGTGTTGTTAAGATTATGTTTTACTAAGGGGACTCAAAGTACTGAGCTCGGTTAAGAACTCACAAACAGACAGGACAGATATTTGCACTTGAACAGCCCACACATACCAGGACTTGGTTAAATGAAACTCAGAATTCAACTTTCTTTTAATTTTGGAAATGCAATGACATTAAAAGAATTGAATTAAATTTTTCAAATTAAATTTTATGAAATGCTGCCTCGAATCCCGGAGGTGGTGAGCACGATTTCGTTTCCCGGCACTACGGACGTATGCCAACACTTTGACCTCAACTTGATGATTACCTCTGTCACACAGGCAGAGTAGACTAGAGGACACTGCAATTGCAGAAACAGAAATGACACACTGTTAATAATGGGAAACTGAAAGCATGAGCACACATATGATGAGTTTCCAATATTATTCTACTGGATGAAAATATATTGGTTAGTCACAGCTAACCAGAAATATTTATGCTACCATAATAGCATACAAAACCATTAATTCTTTACTGGTATTAAAGGAAAACAATTTATTCACAATAAATGAAGAATAAGCAAGACAAATACAGTACTGTATGTATTGCTTAAATTGTGGGCAACCACAAAAGTTGCAATGCTTATTACTGATTTGCAATTAATATGGTAAAACACTCTATTTAGGATAAAGGATTAATCTACGAGATAAATACAGTATTCATTCACTTTTGGTTATCAAGAACTGTTTGCAATGAAAAAAAGGATGCAAAACCACCTTTTGAAGTATTTGTAACTTATAACTCAAAACACTTTATCCCCAACATATGAAGAATTAGCAAGATAAATACAGTATGCGTTCATTAGATTGTGGTTAACAGGAAATATTTGCAAAGCCAACAGGGTAAAATTACCTTTTAATTATTTGCAGTTTATAGCATAAACCACTTTAGCTAAATGATTAATTATTTGCAATTTACATAGCAAATAGCTTTATTCACGAGTTTTTGACGTAAAACACTTTATTTACGATGATAGAAAGAGGTGAAATGAAATTAGAATTTATTAGGAAAAGGGATAAATTTTTACAGGCTCATAACCAGTCTTCAGAGGATGAGATTTTCGTTTATCACATTCAGTGAAAAGAAACTTCTTAGCAATGTATATCAGCTGTAATTTCCAGGTTAAGGAATTAACGTTGGCAGGTGAGATTCCAGTTAGGTAATCAACAAAATTTTGTTTGTATGGGAATGGAATCTGGGAAAAAAATTCGTTACATTTAGCCAGTAACGAATGTAACTAATTCTCGAAAAAACAATTTGCTTGACCCACGAGCTTTACCATACACTATCGCTCACCTTTTTGTGCCAGACGAATTCCTGTGAAGATGCTATGTAAATAAGGTTTGAAATAAACTTAGACTGCTCAGGCGAGATATTGCCTCTGACAGGCTAATGACATAACAACAAGGTAAAATTTATAACAAAATTATCAGCAAGAACAATTTTTATAATAAGAAGATTGTAAACAATACGTGTCTGGTGAGTTCACAGAAGATGTGAAAAAGTTGGAGCAGCCTTTATATCGGGACTATACTTCTACACGTACAAGAAGAGTAAATAAGGTATATTTAAAATTAGCTATAAGCTAAAATATAAATTGCAAATAATCATAATCTGCAAAAGTCAAGAAGTTAGAATTATTTTTTTTTGTTTGAAAAATGACAGTTAACTTACTAAATAAATTAATAAGGTATCTAACAGGCTCTGGTGACTTTGAGTGAAACACTCTGTCACACTCAGTGCCTCTACTCTAAGGAAGAATATCTTCAATGATATACTCCATCAACAACACACAGTGGTCACTCTTTCCAATTGGTGGTTCATACTCAATTTTTTCAATATCCAACACCTTATCTGTGAATACCAGATCAAGTAGTGATGGCTCATCCCCACCCCTGGCCCTCGTTGGTTCCATTACATGTTGGTGTAGGAAATTTCCTTGTATGCACTTTAGAAATTTTGGCCCAAATGAGTCATCATAACTGCGTGCTTACCTAATTGTGTTTACGGCAGAAAGCCCAAAGCTCGTATCGTCCCGTCTCCTGATCAGTTCCATTTTATACATAGTGATACTAATCATACCTGTCCTTAAAACTATGGATTGAGTGAGCATTATCTACCTCCTCACTTAGCGAATTCCAATTATCAACTACTTTTACACTGAAAAAGTATTTCCTTACATCCTGCAAAGAAGTTTTCTTACGAAGCTTCAAACGATGACCTCTAGTTCTAGAGCAAGCCATATCAAAATATGGATCCCTATATACTCTATCATAACCATGAAGGAATTTAAAGACTGTCACCATATCCCCCCTCAATCTTCTAGCTTCGAGTGATGGTAAGTCTAATTCCCTCAGCCTCTCATCATAACTGAGATTGTGTATTTCTGGCACCAGTTTCGTGGCATGTCTTTGAACTTTTTCAAGCTTAGCTATGTGCTTTTTCAAGTGTGGATTTCAAAAGGGGGCTGCATATTCGAGTTTTGGCCTCACATAGCTTACATAAATATTTCTGAACATTTCCTTGTCCATGTGCCTGAAGGCTACCCTTACATTTGATAAGAATGCATATGCTGCCCTTACTATGCCATTTATATGTATGTCTGGAGACAAATCTGCCAGTACGTTTACTGCTAGATCTCTCTCATTTTCTGTCTCTTGAAGTTGTACTCCAGCCACCGAGTAGTCAAGCTTGGGCCTTCTTGCACTTGTACCCGTTCTAATTACCTTACATTTTGAAGTACTGAATATCATTAGCCACTTTTCTGACCACTCATGCAGATTATTTAGATCCTCCTGAAGTTCTCTACCATTGCTCTCGTTTTTTACTTTCTTCACAATCTTTGCATCATCTGCAAACATATTCATGAATGAATTTGCAATCTCTGGTAGGTCACTTACATATACAAGGAACAAAAGTGGCCCTAAAACTGAACCTTGTGGAACTCCACTACTAACTCTTCTCCATTCAGACACTGAGCGTCTAACGCTAACCCTCTGTTCCCTTCCTTCTAAGTAAGTTTTTATCCATTCGTGGGTCAAGATTATATGTATACAGTATATATATATATATATATATATATATATATATATATATATATATATATATATATATATATATATATATATATATATATATATATATATATATATATATATATATATATATATATATATATATATATATATATACATACATACATACATACATACATACATACATACATACATACATACATTCCTTGACCAGTATAGTTTGCAAACTTATGGAGAAACTACTAAGGAAACATATCTCTCTTCACTTGGAATCCTTCAACTTTTTGTCAGTGAGGCAACATGGCTTCAGAGAAGGAAGATCAACAGTAACAAACTTATTAGAATTTTATGATGAGGTAAGCCAAATCTTACAGGAAAGAGATGGCTGGGCAGATTGCATATTCCTAGACTTCCAGAAAGCGTTTGACACTGTTCCACATGGGAGACTTATTAGGAAGCTGCAAGCAATGGCTAGAATAGGTGGAAATGTCTTGGAATGGATAAAAACTTACTTAGAAGGAAGGGAACAGAGGGTTAGAGTAAGACACTCAGTGTCTGAATGGAGAAGAGTTAGTAGTGGAGTTCCACAGGGTTCAGTTTTAGGGCCACTTTTGTTCCTTGTATATGTAAATGACCTACCAGAGTCTGTAAATTCATTCATGAATATGTTTGCAGATGATGCAAAGATTGTGAAGAAAGTAAAAAACGAGAACAATGGTAGAGAACTTCAGGAGGATCTAAATAATCTGCATGAGTGGTGAGAAAAGTGGCTAATGAAATTCAATACCTCAAAATGTAAGGTAATGAGAATGGGTACAAGTGCAAGAAGGCCCAAGCTTGACTACTCGGTGGCTGGAGTACAACTTCAAGAGACAGAAAATGAGAGAGATCTAGGAGTAAACATACTGGCAGATTTGTCTCAAGAAATACATATAAATGGCGTAGTAAGGGCAGCATATGCATTCTTATCAAACGTAAGGGTAGCCTTCAGGCACATGGACAAGGAAATGTTCAGAAATATTTATGTAACCTATCTGAGGCCAAAACTCGAATATGCAGCCCCCTTTTGGAATCCGCACTTGAAAAAGCACATAGCTAAGCTTGAAAAAGTTCAAAGACATGCCACGAAACTGGTGCCAGAAATACGCAATCTCGGTTATGATGAGAGGCTGAGGGAATTAGACTTGCCATCACTCGAAGCTAAAAGAGTAAGGGGGGATATGGTGACAGTCTTTAAATTCCTTCATGGTTATGATAGAGTGGATGGGGATCGATATTTCGATATGGCTGGCTCTAGAACTAGAGGTCATAGTTTGAAGCTTCGGAAGAAAACTTGTTTGCAGGATGTAAGGAAATACTTTTTCAGTGTAAGAGTAGTTGATAATTGGAATTGGCTAAGCGAGGAGGTAGTTAATGCTATCTCAATCCATAGTTTTAAGGACAGGTATGATAAGTATCACTAAGTCTAAAAATGGAACCGATCAGGAGACGGGAAGATACGAGCTTTGGGCTCTTTCCCGTAAACACAATTAGGTAATCAATTAGGCAATCACATACATACATACATACATACATACATACATACATACATACATACATACATACATATATATATATATATATATATATATATATATATATATATATATATATATATATATATATATATATATATATATATATATATATATATATGTATGTATGTATGTATGTATGTATGTATGTGGTTACCTAATTGTGATTACCTAATTGTGTTTACGGAAAAGAGCCCAAAGCTCGTATCTTCCCGTCTCCTGATCGGTTCCATTTTAGACTTAGTGATACTTATCATACCTCTCCTTAAAACTATGCATTGAGATAGCATTAACTACCTCCTCGCTTAGCCAATTCCAATTATCAACTACTCTTACACTGAAAAAGTATTTCCTTACATCCTGCAAAGAAGTTTTCTTACCAAGCTTCAAACTATGACCTCTAGTTCTAGAGCCAGCCATATCAAAATATCGATCCCTATCCACTCTATCATAACCATGAAGGAATTTAAAGACTGTCACCATATCCCCCCTCACCCTTCTAGCTTCGAGTGATGGTAAGTCTAATTCCCTCAGCCTCTCATCATAACTGAGATTGCGTATTTCTGGCACCAGTTTCCTGGCATGTCTTTGAACTTTTTCAAGCTTAGCTATGTGCTTTTTCAAGTGCGGATTCCAAAAGGGGGCTGCATATTCGAGTTTTGGCCTCACATAGGTTTTAAATATTTCTGAACATTTCCTTATCCATGTGCCTGAAGGCTACCCTTACATTTGATAAGAATGCATATGCTGCCCTTACTATGCCATTTATATGTATTTCTGGAGACAAATCTGCCAGTATGTTTACTCCTAGATCTCTCTCATTTTCTGTCTCTTGAAGTTGTACTCCAGCCACCGAGTAGTCAAGCTTGGGCCTTCTTGCACTTGTACCCATTCTCATTACCTTACATTTTGAAGTATTGAATTTCATTAGCCACTTTTCTGACCACTCATGCAGATTATTTAGATCCTCCTGAAGTTCTCTACCATTGTTCTCGTTTTTTACTTTCTTCACAATCTTTGCATCATCTGCAAACATATTCATGAATGAATTTACAGACTCTGGTAGGTCATTTACATATACAAGGAACAAAAGTGGCCCTAAAACTGAACCCTGTGGAACTCCACTACTAACTCTTCTCCATTCAGACACTGAGTGTCTTACTCTAACCCTCTGTTCCCTTCCTTCTAAGTAAGTTTTTATCCATTCCAAAACATTTCCACCTATTCTAGCCATTGATTGCAGCTTCCTAATAAGTCTCCCATGTGGAACAGTGTCAAATGCTTTCTGGAAGTCTAGGAATTTGCAATCTGCCCAGCCCTCTCTTTCCTGTAAGACTTGGCTTACCTCATCATAAAATTCTAATAAGTTTGTTACTGTTATCTACCTTCTCTGACGCCATGTTGCCTCACTGACAAAAAGTTGAAGGATTCCAAGTGAAGAGAGATATGTTTTCTTAGTAGTTTCTCCATAACTTTGCAAACTATGCTGGTCAAGGAAACTGGTCTATAGTTCAGAGCCGTATCCCTCCTTCCCTTTTTGAAGATAGGTATCAAATTTGCTTGTTTCCAGCATCTTGGAATCTCCCCCGACTCCAGTGACTCCTTAAATATGATACTTAGTGCCACTGATATTGTGTTTGCACATTTTTTAAGCACATGAGGGGATATGTCATCAGGACCTGTAGCTTTATGAACATCTAAATCCATCAGCGCTTTGCATACCTCTGTGGATGTAAGGTTGATGTTCTCTAATACCGGCCCTTGAGCTTCTATCACTGCAATCTGAGGGGGTGGGGTATTTTATACTGTAAATACTGACTGAAACTCCTTGTTCAATTCTTTGCAGATCTCTTCATCCGTCTCAGTGATGCTTCCATCCGCTCTCTTTAGCCTTAAAACCTGTTCTTTTACCTTCAGTTTTTCTCTGATAAAGCTGTGGAAAAGCTTGGGATTTTCTTTAGCCTTCCTGGTGATGTCCCTCTCATAGTCTCTCTCTGCCTCTCTCCTTTTACTTAGGTAGTCATTTCTTGCTCTTTTGTAGGTTTGCCAGGCATTTATGTTTTTTCTCCTCCTATACCTTTTCCAGCATTTGTCTCTCCACTCCTTAGCTCTTTTACACCCATTATCAAACCATTTCTCTCTGGCATGAATTACACCTACTTTGGTGACAGGTATGCAGCAATCTACTATCTTCCCATATTTCTCACAAAAGATGTCATACATTTCTTGTACAGATTTGTTGTAAAATAAGGTTCTCCAGTCAATAACTGCAAAAAGCTCATTCATTTTTATGTAATCTCCTTTTGGATAGTTCCTCCTCATGTCCTCAGTGCCTCTACTCTCAGGAAGAATGTCTTCAATGATATACTCCATCAACAACACACAGTGGTCACTTTCCAATTGGTGGTTCATACTCAATTTTTTCAATATCCAACACATTATCTGTGAACACTAGATCAAGTAGTGATGGCTCATCCCCACCCCTGGCCCTTGTTGGTTCCATTACATGTTGGTGTAGGAAATTCCCTTGTACGCAATCTAGGAATCTTGCCCCGAATGAGTCCTCACCACTGTGTGGGTCAAGATTTATCCAATCTATCTCTTTATGATTAAAGTCTCCCATTATCAAAATTATACATTTTTTTCCCGTGCCATGTTAATAAATGAGTTTATGACTTCAATAGTACCTATATGACTTTCCTCATAAACTTCAAGCCTATTTTGGTTCCTTGGTGGGTTGTATACAACAGTTATTATAATGCTCTCTGACCCAGTATTTATGCGAGCAACAAGAAATTCCTTGAACTCACTTTCTATAGCCAAGTTTATTTCTTCAACTTGAATCCTCTCACTTATGAGCAGTGCTATCCCTCCACCAGTCCTCTCAGATCTTTCAACCCTTAGTATTCTGAAGCCCTTAGGAAAAACTGTGACACTGTGTATGTCCTCACTCAACTTAGTCTCTGTAATTGCTACTATATCTGCCTTACTGTTGTGAATCCTATCTTTTAATTCTACTGCCTTACCAGCTAATCCATCAGCATTTGTGTATAACAATCTTAATGAGGCCCCATCCCCTGATCTTCTGTCATTATCTTCTTTATCTCCCCTTTGTCTGGAAGAACTCTGAAATGAAAATTTTTCTTCTGTTCTTCATTTCTTTCCTCATTTAACCTTCTTGCCTCTTGCAACAAGTTTTTGAACTTTCCCATCTCTTCCTGTGTTCTGCATTGTCTAATGAACATTTCTTTGAATTCTTGAAGGTCTTTTAGACTTTTTTTTCTCAACAATATTTCCCTACATGTTTCCCCTCTTTCAAAGGTTACTTTTGTTGGTCTCAGCTTTCCTTCCCTCGAATATTTACCTAGTTGGTGTATGTTTACAATATCCTCAGGACCACAAACTACTCCAAGCTTTCTTATAAGGTCTACAACCCTAGCTTTATTTTCTTCAAGTCTCCCCTGCCATGTTGGCTCCTGGGATTCGCTTATGCCTGAGATTACCACTGTCTTCTCCTTATCAAGTGCCTGTCTGATGAGTGGGTTTGCCCTTTCCATCACAACGTCTTTAATTTTTTCGATTACTGTCTCTTTATAGTCAACTGTTTGTATGTTTTTCAGTGCCACCACCTTTACAGCCTCTTTTACTGCCACATTCCCCTTTAGTGCATCAGCAAAGGAAGTTTTCATGGCATCAATTTCCATATTCAGCTCCTGGAACTCTTTTCTGAACTGTTCAATGTTTTCCTTAATCTGGACATTCCAAGCAGCAATCTCGTCTCTCTCAGAAGAGAGCAGTGAACTAACATCTAATTCCTTTAGGTTGTCATTCAGCTGTTTGTTTTTATCTTCTTGTTTAGAAATTCTAGATTCTAGTTGACTCTTTTCCCCTTCCAGCTTCTTTATTCTTTTTTCTAGTTCCTTTCTCTCCTGCCCTTGTGCTTTATTTGCTTCCTCCAAAGATCTTATTTGCTCTCTGAGTGTTTCATTCTCTTTCATTTCTCCATTCAAATTCCGAATTTTTTCATCAAGGCTTATAACCATTGCCTCTAAATTCTTGATTTTCTGTTTAAGTCTCCTAATGGCTACCCCTCCTACTGACCCATGGATGGGAGAGGTTTAGGACAGAGATGGCCTCATTTTTATGTTCTCCCTCTCACAGAATATAGAAAGAAGAAGAGAAAGAGGGAAAAAAAAGAGAAAAACTTTTATTTAAGCTTCACACAGAATTTTTATATCTCCATATAAATGCTATTTAGTGACTCAATTTATCTCTTTTCTGTATGTATGTATGTATGCATGTATGTATGTATGTATGTATGTGATTACCTAATTGTGATTACCTAATTGTGTTTATGGGAAAGAGCCCAAAGCTCGTATCTTCCTGTCTCCTGATCGGTTCCATTTTTAGACTTAGTGATACTTATCATACCTGTCCTTAAAACTATGGATTGAAATAGCATTAACTACCTCCTTGCTTAGCCAATTCCAATTATCAACTACTCTTACACTGAAAAAGTACTTCCTTACATCCTGCAGAGAAGTTTTCTTACGAAGCTTCAAACTATGACCTCTAGTTCTAGAGCCAGCCATATCAAAATATCGATCCCTATCCACTCTATCATAACCATGAAGGAATTTAAAGACTGTCACCATATCCCCCCTCACTCTTCTAGCTTCGAGTGATGGTAAGTCTAATTCCCTCAGCCTCTCATCATAACTGAGATTGCATATTTCTGGCACCAGTTTCGTGGCATGTCTTTGAACTTTTTCAAGCTTAGCTTTGTGCTTTTTCAAGTGCAGATTCCAAAAAGGGGGCTGCATATTCGAGTTTTGGCCTCACATAGGTTACATAAATATTTCTGAACATTTCCTTGTCCATGTGCCTGAAGGCTACCCTTACATTTGATAAGAATGCATATGCTGCCCTTACTATGCCATTTATATATATGTCTGTAGACAAATCTACCAGTATGTTTACTCCTAGATCTCTCTCATTTTCTGTCTCTTGAAGTTGTACTCCAGCCATCGAGTAGTCAAGCTTGGGCCTTCTTGCAATTGAACTCATTCTCATTACCTTACATTTTGAAGTATTGAATTTCATTAGCCACTTTTCTCACCACTCATGCAGATTATTTAGATCCTCCTGAAGTTCTCTACCATTGTTCTCGTTTTTTACTTTCTTCACAATCTTTGCATCATCTGCAAACATATTCATGAATGAATTTACAGACTCTGGTAGGTCATTTACATATACAAGGAACAAAAGTGGCCCTAAAACTGAACCCTGTGGAACTCCACTACTAACTCTTCTCCATTCAGACACTGAGTGTCTTACTCTAACCCTCTGTTCCCTTCCTTCTAAGTAAGTTATTATCCATTCTACAACATTTCCACCTATTCTAGCCATTGATTGCAGCTTCCTAATAAGTATCCCATGTGGAACAGTGTCAAACGCTTTCTGGAAGTCTAGGAATATGCAATCTGCCCAGCCCTCTCTTTCCTGTAAGATTTGGCTTACCTCATCATAAAATTCTAATAAGTTTGTTACTGTTGATCTACCTTCTCTGAAGCCATGTTGCCTCACTGACAAAAAGTTGAAGGATTCCAAGTGAAGAGAGATATGTTTCCTTAGTAGTTTCTCCATAACTTTGCAAACTATGCTGGTCAAGGAAACTGGTCTATAGTTCAGAGCCGTATCCCTCCTTCCCTTTTTGAAGATAGGTATCACATTTGCTTGTTTCCAGCATCTTGGAATCTCCCCTGACTCCAGTGACTTTTTAAATATGATACTTAGTGCCACTGATATTGAGTTTGCGCATTTTTTAAGCACATGAGGGGATATGTCATAAGGACCTGTAGCTTTATGAACATCTAAATCCATCAGCGCTTTGCATACCTCTGTGGATGTAAGGTTGATGTTCTCTAATACCGGCCCTTGAGCTTCTATCACTGCAATCTGAGGGGGTGGGGTATTTTCTACTGTAAATACTGACTGAAACTCCTTGTTCAATTCTTTGCAGATCTCTTCATCCGTCTCAGTGATGCTTCCATCTGCTCTCTTTAGCCTTAAAACCTGTTCTTTTACCTTCAGTTTTCCTCTGATAAGGCTGTGGAAAAGCTTGGGATTTTCTTTAGCCTTCCTGGTGATGTCCCTCTCATAGTCTCTCTCTGCCTCTCTCCTTTTACTGAGGTAGTCATTTCTTGCTCTTTTGTAGGTTTGCCAGGCATTTATGTTTTTTCTCCTCCTATACCTTTTCCAGCATTTGTCTCTCCACTCCTTAGCTCTTTTACACCCATTATCAAACCATTTCTCTCTGGCATGAATTACACCTACTTTGGTGACAGGTATGCAGCAATCTACTATCTTTCCATATTTCTCACAAAAGATGTCATACATTTCTTGTACAGATTTGTTGTAAAATAAGGTTCTCCAGTCAATAACTGCAAAAAGCTCATTCATTTTGATGTAATCTCCTTTCGGATAGTTCCTCCTCATGTCCTCAGTGCCTCTACTCTCAGGAAGAATATCTTCAATGATATACTCCATCAACAACACACAGTGGTCACTCTTTCCAATTGGTGGTTCATACTCAATTTTTTCAATATCCAACACATTATCTGTGAACACTAGATCAAGTAGTGATGGCTCATCCCCACCCCTGGCCCTTGTTGGTTCCATTACATGTTGGTGTAGGAAATTCCCTTGTACACAATCTAGGAATCTTGCCCCGAATGAGTCCTCACCACTGTGTGGGTCAAGATTTATCCAATCTATCTCTTTATGATTAAAGTCTCCCATAATCAAAATCCTACATTTTTTCCCGTGCCATGTTAACAACTAAGTTTATGACTTCAATAGTACCTATATGACTTTCCTCATAAACTTCAAGCCTATTTTGGTTCCTTGGTGGGTTGTATACAA
>JAXCGZ010013509.1:0-87929 GCA_037179515.1 Halocaridina rubra | reverse complement strand
TACAGACACTCCCCAACTTACTAACGAGTTAGGTTCCAGAATCTGTTCGTAAGTAGAATTTTCGTAAGTTGACTTTCATTAAAAATAAGTACTGTACAGTACATACATAAACAGTTCTGTACAGTACTTAGACTAAAGACACTTAACTATTACATAAAACATAATGTATTCATTATTATTGAATTTGAATACAGTACAGTACAGTAATGCATACATTAATACATGGGTGGATAATGGGTAGGTTTTTGTTCGTATCTGTGAATATCATAACTCGGCTGTTCATAAGTAGGGGAGCTTCTGTGTTACCAACTGATGCAAATATATTTATATTTTGACATATTTTTTATTTCCTCTCCTGCAAGACGTAACTCGAACTGTATGTACAGGATTTTTAATTGAATTTTTTTTTTTATCAGTTTATTAATAGTGCATATAGTTCATGTTTTAAGAAGACATTTGGGTTCCTTATTCCATCCCACCTTTCTTACTTGGCAAGTTTGCAGTGAATTTTAATGACTGAATTATCGTTGTATTTGCATATTTTTTTATGTGTCTCTTTTTAATGAGTGCTTTTAGAATTATGCATACATACATATATGTACATATACACATAAAGTAGCCACAATCTCCCTTGTCATGGGGTGTCCGAGTTAGAGCACACACAATCGCCACAAGCTAATATATCTCGATCACTCCTCTTAGCTCCTTGGGGATAAAGGGGGTAAATTATAACCTGTTCTATTATCCTCCTATGCCCTCTTCTCCTTTCAAGAGTTAGGGCAGCATCCATCAGAGTTTTCCTAGTTGCAAATATTCTCTGTACAAAAATATGTTAAGCTAATGAGCTGGAAGTGGCTACACATATGTTGAATACTTGAAATATTTGTGCACATCTGGTTGATGCAAATTGTCTATGTAATTGCACAAAAAGTTTTTTAAACTGATGAGCTAGAAGTGGTTACATCAGAAAGGTAAATACACGAAGCATCAATTTACATGTTCCATTCGTTGTTGTTGATGTTCCCTAAGCTATCCGGTTGAACAACCATGAGTCTCTAAGGGAGGCCACTATTGATCCCAGGCTTCCCCACCGAGCACTTAGGGAGTGTATAGTGTGTTGTTGGCAAATATGGTTGTAAGCAATGCATAATGTGAGTTTTTGTATGAGGTACTGTGTCCCGTCTTGGACTGGCGTCATTGATGTAAATGCCGTTTTGTTTATATTGATTCTATTTCCGTTGATGGGTGAACAGTTTCTGTAGCCCTTGATTGGCAAGCAGCATCTCTGAATGACTTGTAGAAATTTTGTGTGTGATAAGTAGACAATCTTCAACGAGGGACTGGTTTTATAGGTCTACTCTTATGTATTGACAGTGTAATTACATGTAAATATGCTTTATTTTAGTGTGTTGGATTCTTCAAAGTTGTAAGAAACTGAATGGGTAACACCTGTGTTTGTATTTCCCAGGGGGGTCTCCAGTACAACGTGGGACACCCCCCTAGACTCTCTTCTGGAAATCCTACGACTGCGACTGCTCAGAGTCATGAAGGTGTGTGAGCTGCTTTGCTCTTTTTTTTTTTTTAAATCCCTTGGCATGAGGTTATTAATCCTGTAGGGATAATTCTTTTGATTGAATAATGATATTAAGTTTAATATTTTGAATCCTTGTGCATGTTGTTTGAAACCCCTTAATAGTAACGGAGATTATTTAATAAAACTTCCTCCTCAGGGACAGTGGTATTAATTTTTTAGTTATTGTTGTTAATTCTTGATGATTGAGTTATTTGGGACTTGCTTAATTGTACTTCCTTTCTTGTAAGGCCTATTTCCTATGTGTTTAACATTTTTATCAGCAGGTCAACCCAACCAGGGTATCAGGAGATATGCCCCCTATCAATTGCCCCCAGACTCTTACCCCATAGAACAGTTGCCCCAATATAATTGCCATCGAACAGTTGTTCCATTGATTTTTGCCAGTAAGGATAATTGTCCAATAAAAAGAAATTTATTTTAGGTTAGAGTTTGCATTTTAGGCAATTTTATTTTTTTAAATATGCTGTATATAGGAATAAAAGCAATTATCCAGGGCAGTTGTCTCATGGGGTCAGTTGTCCTATTGGGGCAGTTGTTCTGTGACTGTTGCCCCAGGGCAGTTGTCCAAAAGAAATTGTCTTAGAACCCCCATCCAGTGCACTTGCAGATCTCAAGCATCTTATAGTCTCTTGCCTACTTAACTGTTGTTTGTTCCTTTCATACCAGTAGACTAAAAGTTTACAGCTTTTTTGGATGACAGTTACGTGTCTCGCAATGACAGTCTCCGACTTGCGACAGTTCGAACTCAAGATAGACTTTCCAGAAACTTTACAAGCAATCTTTAAGTTAAATCTGTCAATATTCAGTTATAAAAGAACAAATATAGAATGTAACTGGACATGAAACTTCCAAGTTTAATAATGTTACACAGTGTGTTTTACGTTTGTACAGCACACTACTGTTTCCAATTTATTGGTACCTCATTAGTATTTGTGTCCACCCCCATTAAAATGGGGACTATTTGCAACACATAAGATAGTGCATTATTGGTTTATGGTCATCTGATAATTTTGGAGTACAACTCATTTATCGAAACACACCTCGGCCAAAAGTCGAAGACCTCCCTTGTATTATGTACTTTTTCATTCCTTTTTTTCTTCCGTTCCTCCTATGTGTCGTAAAAGTTGACTAAATGGGGTTGAGCAAGGGGACTGGGAATCCCCTTCTTTGTATTTTCCTCTTGCAAAGAGTCAGATTTTTACTTTGACTCAGCCACCCCTCATAAGTTGGAGTATAGTTTTTATATATAGAATAGCTATTTCATCCTTTATAGATCAAGAATTGCTACTTTGCATCATGAAGCCCTTCTCTATAGTTTCACCTTTTTGAGTTTTAATGAGTAGGAATAACTTCTTGTAGTTTATAACTTCCAGTTACCTTTTCTCTTATTCACTTGACTCTTTCTTTACGTCTCTGGTAACAGAATAATTTGAATAGTGCGGCTCTTAAAGTAGTTTGTAATTGACTGCTCCTTATAATTCATTTTTTGGGGTGGGTTTGTAATATTACACACCTTTTTTTTCTTTTCTTTTATATTTTAAGTTATGTAAATTAGTATATGTAAAACTTGGCATGTGCTGTAAGAACTAGTAAGGAATAATAATTATCATGGAAAGTAGAGTTAGATTGTTATATCTACTTATACTGTGACTTATGCATATGTACATATACAATGCCCATATCCCTTCCTGTAAGATGAATGGCCAAGTCAAAGTACATCCACCAGAAGCTAATATACATCGATCAGACCTCTTGTTAAATTCTCTGTTTGATCTAGAAGTCAAAACTTCAATTAGATAGATAAATATATAAGCAGCAGATACTGCGTTTGATTAATCGAGTGATAACACTGTCTCTCTTTTGGATATTAACAAGCAGTTTAACTCAGTTTTATGTTATTGTGTTTGCCCACTTACCTTGTTGGTAACCCAAGCAGGATGTTTGGGGAGGATTATGGCAGCGTTTTACCCCAAAGGAGCTTAGAGAAGTGATTGATGTATATTAGTGTCTGAAGAATGTGTTTTATACAATAGCTGCAATCCCTTTTGTGAAGAGATGGCCTAGTTAAAGCACACATTCACCTGAAGCTAAAACATTTCAGTCATGCCTCTAAACTCCATAGGGATAAAGGGCTGCTACAGTCCCTTTCCCACCACCCGACTTTGATCAACCACTGGGTAATTGGACTAGTATTATGTGAGTGCTAGTTTCTAGAGTGATAACAAAAACTAGGGCATATCTCATCAAATAAATACCCTTCAGAACTTTGTGTTTAGCTAGGCTTCATTCATTTAGTTTTGTATGTTCAATGTACAGTATGTCTTAGTTTCTAAGGCTGCTTTCACACCAAGGTTGCACGTGGCACGCCAGTTGAAAACGAACATCTGGAAATATATGAAACCTTTCACACACAAGTGGCGTGACACGTCCCGTGTCACGTGCGACTTGTGTTGCAAGTCGTGTGTGGCACATGGGACGTGTCACGCCACTCCTGTGTGAAAGGTTTCATATATTTCTGGATATTCGTTTTCAACTGGCGTTCCACGTGCGACGTGCCACTTTGGTGTGAAAGCGGCCTAGCAGGTATAGAAATATAGCAAAAGAGTTAATTTCAGTGACTCTCAGATCATCCTGAAATTTTATAGAGAGCTTTTTATCAATACTGATAACAGAGGAAGAAGGAAATGAGAAAAAAAAACAAAAGTGATAAGATATAAAAGATTGATAGAAATAAAGAATATTAGAAAAAAAACGTGATGTATTCTAAAGGATGTACTGGTATTTGCTAAAAGGGGACCTCTGCTGTCCAGTAGTTAGAGCACTTGACTTGGAAAGTGACTAAACCCATCTTGGGCATTAGTAAGGGCTCCAGTCGGAATTCCCCAGCTCCAACCTGTCCGTATCTACCTCCATAATGAGGAATAATACTGACTCAAACCAGCAAACAACAATGACATCACCTGTATAATATATAAAAGTAACCTTTTTTTCTATGCTATATTATTGGAAAAATATATTATCTAGGGACGGATTTTTGAAAGGAGTCTTATAACCGAAAACTTTTATTGTAATGTAATAGACTGATTACCTTTTATTATAAACATAATCAGATTGCATATCTGAACAGATTAATCTGATACGAGCCTATCAGTCATTGATGTGTAGCTGTTCAGATAGCGTAATCAGTTTTAATTTATTTGTAAGTTAACTTTCACAATTTGATGTAGTATTACTATTTTGGGTGTTACTGCTCTGTTTTCCTTTGTCGAATGGGCCAAGTATGGTCATAGCTTCAGTACAGCATATTTACTCTCTCCTTTTATGAAACGGAAATAAAACAGAATGATCAGTTGCCGTAGATGGGTGCAAAAGGTTTTTTGCATCAGCGGTTTTAGAGTGAAGGTAATCCGTTTGAAATTATTTCTCACATTGCACCGTATCCTGCTGAAATCAGAAAGGGGGTGGGGCCCAGCTGAACAATATTGGAGATAGCAAGGCTTCTTTATGCCCTGCTCAGCCTCATTTCTTTCATCAGCAATTTTGTGATTTAAAAAAATTTAATGAGGAAGGATGGGTTTGTCAGCTCTAAGCTCCCTGTTCACTTTTAGTTTCCACGTACTACTTGTGAAATTTGAGAGAGGTATTCTGTCTCACCCACTGGGGACCCTCATAGTGTAGTAATTAGCGCTCTTGACTCAGGTGGGTTTGATCCCACCACAGGGCCTTCAAGGATGCATCCAATCCAAATACTCCATATTCCTCCAACCTGTCTGTGTCCACATTCATTGAAGTGGGGATTAGGAGTGACATAAAATGGCTAACAACAATAACAGGACCACTGTAGTTCAATGGTAGAGTGCATGAGTCAGGATACAATTAGCACAAGTTCAATCCCACAGTGAGACATTAAGGGAGGGCATTTAACCTTAATTCCCCAACCCCAACATGTGTGTCCACCCCCATTTGAATGGGGACAAATTGTGACACAAACTAGTTCATAGCCTTTCTTCAACCACCAGGAATATTCCATTTGATCATCTCGTATGAAACTTGAAATACGAGGAGAAAATTCCTCCTTACTCACCACCAGGTGTATCCCATTATGTCTCCTCAACATCGCAGGGAATATTTCCCTGCTCCAACCTGTCTGTTTCATTCTGCCCCCATGTGTATGGAGAATAATATTGACACAAAAAGGCAAACAGCAGCTCTAAATAGCATGAATCCTAAATAATGCTTTTTTTATTATGAGTGAGACATCAGGACAGGCGAAGAAGATTGCCCTCATTGGGCCCGGGCACAAAGAAACCTAAAGCAAAGAGAAACAGAGATGGGTGTGTTGTGACTTGTCAGATGTGAAGATACAAGATGTGTACTGAGTATGCAAGAATATTCTGTGCAGATGTTGTCTTAGAAAAGGATCCTTAACTGAAGGAATCCTTGACATTGAGCCATCGTGGCCAGTCCTGGTGTGTGTGTGTTTTTATTTTTTTTTACGCACACACACACCATGACGGGCCAAAAAAAAAAAAAATTGCCTTCATTGGGCCTGGGCACGAAGAAAATAAAACTTAAAAAGAAGCTGAAATGGGAAGTGTTGTGACATGTCAGATGTGAAGGGATAGTAAGAGGCATGTAACGATTATCCAGGAATATTCAGTGTTGATGTAGGCATAGAAAAAAGTCTAGAAGCCCTTCAGCTGTAGTATTGCAATGGGCAGCTGGTGCCTTGGGCCACCCTACCACTTGCAATAGTATTGTACTTATGTCTCTATGTATATGTGTAGGGAATGGATAATGGCGTAATTTGTGGGTTCAGATGCTCTTAATCTTATTTTTTACATGTTACAACTTGTGTTCTATCAACACCCTGATGTTCCACATTAAAAGCTAATTCTTTCTGCAGAGTAATGTATAGAATGATTATTATAAAAATTTTATTATGTCATTATTATTATTTTTATTGTTATTGTTTGAAATTATTATTATTATTACTGTATTATCATAATTATTTATCTATTTCCTTCATAGGCTGAGAGTGTAGAAGATGGTGGCGGAGATGGAGGAGGAGGAGAAGGAGGTGGAGTGAGCACAACAACACAGACACGCGTCATGGTAGATTCGAACGCCACTAGCACCACCACGGTCACCGACACTCCAGATGAGACTACCACCAAAACCTCCACGAGCAAATTTACGAAGACAACCAAAGTCAAGACAATCAAGATTGTGAAGAAGAAAAACTCTTTGGTAGCAAACGCCATTAACGAGATCAACAGCATGACTGCCGCAAGTGAGCAACAGCCTGTCGTTCGAAAATTCGTCATCAAAAAGAGCGAGTCACCGAAGAAACTTCCTGGTGTTGTTAAAAAAGTTGAGGTGGATGGAGTAGAGGCTGCCAAAACAGATTCAAAGACTGTCGAGAATGAGAAACCTCTGGAGACTGCAAAGGAAAATGAAACAAATGATGTTGATGCATCCACAGATGCCAAGGATTTCAAAGATATGAATGATTTAGCACAAACGAAAAAGCATGATGAAGTAGTTCCCACTGCAAATGCCATAGCTTCAAAGGAATCTGTTAATGATACCCCAAATTCAGGTTCCTTAGGCAAAACTTCTAGTACACCAGAAGTGAATAGCTGTACAAAAGAAAAATTGAGCAGTGAAGTAGCTAAAATTGCAAGCGACTCAAAAATTATAGTAAAGAGGGTGACTCTCTCATCGGCTGGGGAGAGATTTAAAACTCCTGGAATGACGGAAACTCCCAAACCGAAGTTCCTCATAAAGAAGAAAGCAGTTCCCAAAACAAATGATCAAATTAGTTCGGATAAAGATGCCTCTTCTTCCAAGGTTGTGAATTCTGAATCTGTAGCGTCAACATCTGCGACGTGTGCGGCAACTTCTGTGGATAGCTCGGTGACTTCTGTAGCAAATACTCCCGCAGCTTCTGCAGTACCAGAAAGTGCAGAACCTGTAGAACCAGCAGCAGAAGAAACTATGGCTGACATTGTAGAAGATTCAGGAAAACCCACTAGTCTTAATGAAGAAGTTTCACCTTCAGCAGTCGCTTCCTGCGAAGGAATGACTGCGAAGAAAACAAAATCCTCGAGCTCCCTGTCAACCCGACCAAAGAAATTTACGGATGTGCCAAACATATCCAAAACGCAGTCTACTGATGCAGTGACGATGGGAAAATTAAAATTGGGTCCGGTTAATGTCCGTAGAAAAGTCAAGTCGGCCGACGACGTCAATTTGGAAAAGTCGGCCAAGGAAATGGAGAAAGTAATGGAATCAAAGGAAGATGTTAGCTCTTCCAAATCAACCCTCGCCTCTGTAGAAGATGTTACAAGCAATTCTGGGGATTTGTCAGAAGCAGTTGTCGTTAAAGATTCTTCCAAACTGAGCGAGTCCCCATCTGCTAGTAATGAAAAGCTCAGTGAAGTTGTATCTGGAGTTATTGCTTCCTGTGATTTAGACGATCAGTACGATGACAATGCTGGCAATAGTAGTTGCGAAGGTGCTACAGGCATTACCGTTAGCGAAACGTCAAAGACCTCGGACACTGATTCTCAGATCGATTCTGAGTTGAGCAACGTTAGTGTTTTTGTTATAGTTCGCGATATGAGTGGCTTAACGGTAAATGTTAATAAAATAACTATTGTGACTCCTGCGACATCGACGTGCGGCGAATTGATGCAGGAAGTAGGAAGAAGGTTTAAATATGAACCTGACTCCTTTTCGCTGGTTTTACAGTGCTCAGATGGATCTCAGGTTGAAATTGAAAAGATGGAGGCGGAACGTACTCTAGCAGATGCGCGATTTCAGGTCGAAGGGACCCCCAGAAATAATCTCATTCTCTGCGACCTTAATGGTCATCTCCCTCATAAGACAGATGAAGATGACCTCAGTCTTGGTGCGTCAGCATCGCCTACAGCCAATGCCACTGAAAGGAAATGGTTTGACAGAAGCAGTAGTCATTATGACAATACGCCGGAATATTCATATTCTTCTGCGCTGATTAAGCATGACACAGGTAATATGACAAAGATTACAAGTTTCCTAAACCTAATCCCTTGCCACAACGAAATATCTCGTTTTTGCCCATGTGACATTTTTTGGTATGGACGAAATAACCCGTCAAAAAGCTACTCTGTAAGATAATGCTTTGAACAAACATACTCTTCTATTATGGTTCTCTCCGAGCCTTCCTAAGGCAAAGATGAGTACTTACATGAGAATCATATGTTTAACAACCCCACTTACAACATCTCTGATAGGTGAGATGTATCAAAGACGACCTATATCGTTTATTCCCCACTTATATTGTCTATTTTGGAAAAATATTTGCTGATGAAGAGATTAATTAGTTGACTATTGCTTTATGTACTATATAATTTAATTTAACTGGTCAATGCTGTTATTTTATTGCAGTGCTATGCTTTTACTCCAGATAATTGAAAAATGTATAAAAGGAATGCACCAGTATCTTTTATACGTGTTTGATGATTTTGTTGTTAACAGTATATAGTGTATTTGTATCTCAGAGATAATTAACATGACTTAGGAAAGTCTGTCTTTTCAACGATAAAAATTATGATTTGAGTATTTAATGTAATTAAACTCTGTAGACATTTTAGGTAAAAACTTAGGTCAGGGAAATATTTTTGGCAAGTTAGTTGTTTAGGTTTGGATTGATGATGAGAGCTATCTTTAATAATATTTTATGGAAAACCCTAAAAAATTAAAAGAATGTATTTTTTATTTCCTAAAAAAGAAGAATGAGAATTTACTTATAAACAAGATAAGTGAGGGTATTTTTAGTTCTTTATTAATTAGCACTTGTAATTCATTAAATGGGGGAACTATGGTAACATGGTTGCTAAACTGCTCAACTCAAGAGGTGACAAACTCGTGATTGAGCCCATTGTGGGGCATTATAAAGGACATCCAACCATGATTCCCCAGCTCCATCCTGTTTATTTCCATCCCCATAACAGGTATTGATAGTGAGGCATTTTAACTTGCAATTTCTGAAGTGTTCCATATGGCTCCTGTTTAATATAAATTTTCTTTCATTTATTTTTTGGACAGGTTACGTAGGTCTTGTAAATCAGGCAATGACGTGCTACCTCAACAGTCTTTTGCAAACCCTGTACATGACGCCAGAGTTCCGCAATGCGCTCTACCAGTGGGAATTCAAAGGCTCGGAAGACGAAGCCTGCAAAAATATACCCTGTCAGTTGCAGAGACTCTTTTTGTTATTACAGGTAAAGGTTATAATGTTATGATGATATTGGGTTTGACTAAATGGGATAATTGATCAATGCTGTTTGGGTGCTGACATTGTTAATGCCATCCACTTTGTAAAGTTTGGTTTGGTTAGGTTATATTTTCACACGAAAATCTTAGCAACTTAACATCTGACCTCAGTATGGGTTAAGTGCCCAATCAGCTGGCACCAAAAGAGCTTTGCTGAAATCTACCAAAACATGGGCTTGAGGTGTCTACTATAACAGAAATTATTTATTTTTGCACACTTGACTCCATACCCTGCTGGAGCTGCCAGGGTAACCATAACTAAGAAAAAAGAGGGAGGCATCTAAGTTTTTATCATACTTGTATACTGCTCATCAGCACCCCTTGCATCATATGTTCTGTAGCTAATAGAAAAATTTCAGGGAATATGGGAATGCCAGTCTGTCACTCCCTCTATTTTGGAAGTGACAACCGACCATTCAAACCCCCTGCAGGGCGTTAGGAAGGGATTCCAGCCTTAATTCCCAAGCTCTAACCTGTCTGTGTCCACCCCCAATATGGGGATTAATAGTGATGCATAAAACAGTGAGCGCACTCCCAACAGTCATTTTAGTCTTTTTTAATGACACAGTGAACGATAGACTAGCGATCGATCCCGCCGTGTGGCATTTAGAATAGCATACAACCTTAATGCAGATATTCCAATTTGTCTGTGCTCACCCCCATAATTGAGATTAATAGTAATATAAAATGGCGAGCAACTGTACTAGTGTTCTGCATATTTAAACCCTATTCTCATAACTTGGTCTCGTTTCAGACAACTAACAAAAGTGCCGTAGAAACGACAAACTTGACTAAGAGTTTCGGTTGGGATAGTAGTGAAGCGTGGCAGCAACATGATATACAGGAGCTGTGCCGTGTCATGTTTGATGCCCTCGAGCAGTGCTTCAAGAATACACATCAGTCTAATCTCATCAATGATTTGTATGAAGGTAAGTCTCGTTCCTCTATTAGGCACTCTCTTATTCACAAGGCATGAAAGGGATGTTTTTTTATCCTGTTATTAGTTATCTGTATATGCAGAAACCATAAGCCTCCTTATAAGTGGGGTAGCAGAGTTAAGAAAAAACTTGACTTTTTCGGAGGGTAAATAAGAGGAGGGGATTTCCAGTCTCCTCTCTTTGCTCCATTAAGTTGACCCTTAATACATGCAGGGGAACACTGAAGGGGTATTCTTGCCCTCAAGTACTAATTAGTTTTATGTTAATTTTATATCAAGATATTTTATTGCTTTCTTGTCAAACCACCATCATTCAATTTCTTTTTCTGGTATTTAGTCAGGCTGCTTTAGGATAAATGGTGATGATCCTGCAAATGTCCTTTTGCATTAAAAGCAGAATTGGATCTCCTGTGTCAGTTACTAGCAAAAACGTATGGAATAGGGAAATACTTTTTGGGTAATCCTGGGTATGAAATTAATCGAGTTTTTGATGGTGCCACATTCGAAAATATAATAGAGCAACTTAACTTCAGACTCATCACATGAGGAAAAAGATTAATTATAGGGGACTCAGGCCATAGGAATTTCTTGCACCTGCTAGCACAATAAACTGGGATTGGGGTGTATGAGAAATTACCATTATTTGAACCAGTGAGGGTAAACCAGCTGCAACTGCCAACCTTACGGCAGTGCATCCTTGTCCACTTACCCTGTGGATGACCCAAACTGGGTGGTGGGAGAATTGTGACAGCTCCTCATCGCCATTGAATCAAGAGGACTGATTGTGGTATATTATCTTCTGCTAAATATTAATATTTTGACTAAGCCACCCTTAATTTTAGTATATATATCTGACCCACAGGAAGAATGAATGGTTAATTTCAGTATGTTTCTGACCCACAGGAAAAATGAGTGACTACGTTAAGTGCCTAGAATGTGGTAACGAAGGTGCCAGAGTTGATACTTATTTAGATATTCCTCTTCCTATTCGTCCTTTTGGGTCAAGTTCGGCATATAAGTCTGTGGTAAGAGTTGAACGTTATTTCTTGGTGTTAAAGCAATTGTTTTTTTAGGCTTATGTGATCTGTGATCACTTGATGGAGATTGCATTCATTATGCACCCATTTTGTGTCACAGTTGATCCCCATTCAAATGGGAGTGGACACAGATGTTGAAGGGTGGGAATTAAGGTTAGCTGCCTTTCCTAATGCCCCATGGGAGGTATCAAGCTCACGTTAGTTAATTCTTGACTCGTGCGCTCTACCACTGAGCTACTGCTGTCTCCATGTAGTATGATGCCTGTACCATAAGTTGAAGTTTTTCCCCCAATTTTTTTTTTATTATTTTACAATAGTATTAATGTTAATGTAATCGTAAATGATGTAACAGGATTGTTTTTCAAAAACTGTGTCTCAATTTTTCCGTATTTAATTTTCTGTGGATCCGCTAATATTGTAGAGAAGAGTACTCTAGGGTTGTTTTTATTTACAAGGTAGATCCTTCAGTCTAACGTAACCTAACCTAACTTAGCAATTTATGGGGTTATATGACTTCACACTGTACTAGCCTGCTGGCTAGTACAGTGGTAACGCGCTGGCTTCGCATTCATGAGGTCGAAAGATCGGTTCCCGTCCAAGACCGAGAGTTTAAGCTGTTTACTGGCAGGAACTGCTGTGGGTGGACACCACAGTGGGGGTTGGGGCTTACCCTGGCTGACGAATACCCATTGTATTGAAATGGAAATAAAGTATTATTATTATTATTATTATTATTATTCTATGGGTTACCCATCTTGACAAAATCCAAGTACGCTTGTTTATCTACACATTTTTATCTTATATGTTTTGCAGCCCATTTTTCCCGTTTTCTTTCGCAGGAAGAAGCTCTCAAAGCCTTTGTGGAACCGGAACTTCTTACTGGAAACAATAAATATAAATGCTCAAAGTGTGACTCATTGTGCGATGCGCATAAGGGTCTCAAATTCACTCGCTTTCCGTACCTGCTTACCATTCACCTCATGCGCTTTGATTTCGACTATAGTACTTTACATAGGATAAAACTCAATGACAAGTAAGTAGTTCTATACAGATAGAGCTTATTTTATTGTGTAAATCATAGTACATGGGATAAAACTCAGCGACATGTATTTGTATACAAGCCAACGTATTCAGTTGTCTTTATTATCCTTACTAGGCGCTTGTGGTATCTTTGCATATAAGTTCTTCAAACAGTATTTTTGTATACAAACAAAACTTATTTTATTGTCTTATTCTCACTATGTATAGTTAGTTGTTGTTATTTGTTGTTTTATAGGTCACTATTGATCCCCATTCGAATGGGGGTGGAGGCAGACTGTTTGGAGCTGGGGAATTACGGCTGGATTGAATTGTTAATCTTGAAAACAAACCTAACTTTATCGTTTTTTTGCAACGTGTTTTGTATTTGAGAAATTAAGAAATATATCAGATTTGTTTAGGGAGCATGTTTTGTTTGTACATTTGATTTTTTTTTCATTTAAGCAAGACTCCAAAATATTATTGAGGTAGTGTTGTGACCACAACTGTAACAGAAGACCAGAGGTAACACAGCTCCAACATACCCTGCTTCTCATCACATCCTCGG
This sequence comes from Halocaridina rubra, assembly GCA_037179515.1. Taxonomy (NCBI): domain Eukaryota; kingdom Metazoa; phylum Arthropoda; class Malacostraca; order Decapoda; family Atyidae; genus Halocaridina; species Halocaridina rubra. The sequence continues at coordinate 74,454 of JAXCGZ010013509.1, read as the reverse complement.
CCAGTTGTATCATGTTAAAAAAATAAAAATGTCTTAATAAAATACGTTTCAAGAAGCTTTTCCTTTTTTTTTCATTAAATTATTTTTATATTTTACGGAGTGACTGAAAATTATAATTGAGAAACCTTTTTTATTTTGCATGTGCACTTTATATAGGAATGGGGTATTTTGGCAGTTCTGTTTGGGCGCTGACAATTTGGCTCAGTCTTTTTGGTGTCATTTGTTTTGTGAAGATCGTTAGGTCAAGTTGGATTAGCGTAGGTTAGGTTTTCAAAATATAGAAATCTTATTAGCGCCAAAATGGGTTTAGCGCCCAAACGGCCTGCACCATAATGTACTAAGCCCACTTTGTTTCTTTCTTTGAGGCCGATGCCAATGAGCCATATCTTTTTCAATTTCAGAGTGACCTTTCCTAATATTCTAGACCTAAATTGCTTTGTTGAGACGGAAGGAGTTTCTGGTTTAGCTGTAACACCGGACAAGCCTTCCGTAGACAAGGTTGATGACGCTTCTACCACAGACTCAGGTTCTGCCCTCGATGTTGAGGATAGTTCTGTTGAAAATACCTCCAACTCTTTACACGAATCAGACAATCAGGTAATTTTTATTTGTGCTGATATTTTACTTTGTAAGAAAAAATTACTACTCATATTCTTTGCATTAGGTTTACTGTAAATCATGTAAAGTTTTTTAATATAATTATATTATCTTGTAATGAATTGTTTGCATTTGTCAGTCTATATACAAGAGCCAAAATCTTCCTCATAAGGAAGTTGGCCAAATCCAGCAAGTCCTTAATTTTTTGCAGGAAGCAAATATAAAGGAGGTAATTCTTAATCCACTTGATCTATCCCAGTTTGTTGACTTTTACGACACACAGGGGAACATTGAGGAGGTTGTCTTGCCCTCCTCCTTAGGGGAAGAAAGAAGAAAATGTAGAACATGAAAGAGAGAGAGAGAATAAACTATGGTAGGCAGAGGCAGCTCATCTCATCATTTGGAATGAACCCACCCAATTCCAAGACAGACAGGAAAGAAATTGTAGCATAAGAGATTACGAAAGAGTGAACATGGGAGGCAAAGGCCGCTCTACACCTCACTTGGCTAGTATTCTCACATATAAATATTTATAGCTGGTAATATATCAGAACGGTTTTTACAGGAGGAAGACGAGGGAATAGATGTGAGCAGTATATATAACGAAAAGAACAAAGTATGCCTAACAAATGGACCGTATGTCTACGAACTCTTCTCCATCATGGTCCATTCTGGCAGTGCCTCGGGCGGGCATTACTATGCCTATATCAAGGACTTCAGAACCGGCGAGTGGTTCTGCTTTAATGATCAGAGCGTCTCCAAGGTAAGGAGAATTAGGCAATAAGATGATTTTTTTCTTTTTTGCATGTATATGTATATTAGGATTTTGTGTTAGGCGAGTTAGATGTTAGGTATTCATTTCATATAAACGAGGTCCTTGATCTGCGACAACGTTCCGTTCCTCATGACGCGTTGTAACCTGATTTTCCATGCAAGTTGGAACAAGCCCAAATAAGCACCTACGTCACCCACCTATGCTAACACAGTAGTAATGTTTAAAGTTTTCCCCTTAACTAGCTTGCTATCTCTAATTTCACCTCCATGGTGATGGCTTTCCTTTTCTTCTAAGCAATTTCATCAGAAAAATCTGCTTTACGCTTGGGAGACATAATGCAGATCAAAAATGATAGAAAATGAAGCAAAACACATTATGGGAGGTGTATTGTAAGCACGAAACAACGTAGGTCGAGACCCACATAAACAGAGGAACAGTATATATATATATATATATATATATATATATATATATATATATATATTATATATATATATATATATATATATATATATATATATATATATATATATATATATATATATATATAATAAGCACATTACCATATGAGAAAACATGAATCATTTTCACCCCGACCAGAACTTGAACCTAGGACACATAATTACTGTGCCAAGACGCTACCAACTACACCACAGAAGGTCTAAAAGCGAAACAAAACTTAAAGCTATATCTGCTATACTAGGAGTGAACACATTCTATCAGAATACCACTCTGTACATATTACAGTTTCACCCAACCTCACTTGTGGCTTCGTTTTCACTTTTAATTCAACTCACAATTTCATGTAGGACCAATAATAATCAAATTAGCACATTACCATATGTGAAAACATGAATCATTTTCACCCCGACCGGGAATTGAACCTAGAACACATAAGTACTGTGCCAAGGTGCTACCAACCACACCACAGAAGGTCTAAAATGGAAACAAACCTTACAGCTATATCTGCTGTACTAGTAATGATCGCGTTCTATCTGAATGCCACTCTGTTCATATTACAGTTTCCCCCAACCTCATTCTTGGCTTCGTTTTCACATTTAATTGAACTCCCAATCTCATATATATATATATATATATATATATATATTATATATATATATATATATATATATATATATATATATATATATATATATATATATATATATATATAATATATATATACTCCTTAACTTACAAACGAGTTAGCTTTCAGAAGTCCGGAAGTGGAATTATTTGTAAGTTGTTCTTAGGTAAAAAAAAAAAAAATCACTGCAGTATATGCATATGCAGTACTTAGGCTAAAGAACTTGAAACATGCAAAATATAAGTATTAATGAATTTTAATACAGAAGTATCCACTGTTTAGTATATAACTGGCAGAGTAATTTGTTGGTTTACTTTGTTGGATCAGTCCCACTACCTTTGGTAATTTATGCTCTTGCCATTTAGCTATTAGAAATCATTATATTTTTTTTGTAAGAATATTCTCTTTACATCTGTTTATGTATTTGAATTTATATCTTCTCTATCAGTTATTTACAAAACTTCATGAGACAGTGAGCAATAGAATAGGATTAACGATGTATGAGTACTTTTGCTGTTTTTTTTTTAACACAAATTTTGTAAGTGAGCAAAATTATTGAAAGTATAATTTTACCAGTACGCAAAGCCATCTTTGCGTTCTTGTGTATGCAAGAAATATACTAGACAGTGAACTTTCCACAATGATTACTTGTGTTTGAATATCTGTCTTTGGAGTCATTTGTGTACAGAAGAATTTTTAAGATTGCATATGTTAATTTGGTCGTACTGATGCGTTTCATATTGTAGATCACGTACGACGACATAAGAAAGACATACGGTGGCAGCAGTACTCGAGGAGGGTATTATTCAAGTTGGAGCTCCAGTGCCAATGCTTACATGCTCATGTACAGACAGATCACAAAGGAAAGAAATGTTTATGCCTTCACAAGGGATGAACTCCCACAACATATCAAGGTCAGTACGTGTTTGTAGTTGCTGTCATTGTTGTTCTTCAAGCTGCCTGGCTTAACAGCCCCAAGTCCCTAAGGAAGGCCTCTTCCAATCTTTGGCTTTCCCACAGAGCTCTCAGGGAGTGTATGTTGTGTTGTTGGCATATGTGGTTGTAAGCAGTACAGTCTTCCATTATGTGTACAGTATTGTATGAAGTGGTGTATTACATCTTGGATGGGGATTATTTATGGAGTCATCCAGCCTCCTCTGATAGCTCACAAGGACTGTTGTGAGATTATAAAGAAACCATGTTGGCACTTTTAAAATAAGCAGCTTAAAGGGGTCCTTTTTAAGGACTATTATTGAGAGGTTGCTATTACTTAGGGCATAGTAAAGTTAGTATTTTTACTCTCAACAGTTGTACTGACTAAAGTATGTGTTCCAATGAGCTGTAGATATTGCTTGCCCTACATATTTAAAGCTCAGTGTAATAAACTTTTTTTTTTTCAGTTTCTATAATGTTTAGTAGAGTTATCATATAATAATAATAATGATATAATAATAGCTTGCTTAAGTTGCATAAAATAAATTGTAATGTATTGGAACAAGTGGGTGTTGGAGGGGCTATGAGATGAAGTGGGGGGAATAAACCAGCTGCAACTATTGGGCCACGCAGCAGATCCTTGACCATTTACCTTGTGGTGTCCCAAGCAGAATGGTAGGATAGAGGGATTTTAAGAGACCTTTTATTCCCAAGAACTAAGAGGAATGACTGAGATATGCTTGTCTCAGGTGAATGGGTGTGCTTTGACTTGACACCCCCCTCACAAGGGGGATTGCAGCCATTTGTTATATGTACTTAATGTATTCAATACAAAGGAAGTGATGCATGTGGTAACTGGGAATATGTGAAGAAAGCACTTGCATCACCAAGTAAGTAATCATTCAAATGTTATGTCAAATATATGTAAAAGGTCGCAGTCCTGCTTGGATAGGGGTACCCGAGTCAAAGCACACACATTCACCAGAAGCTAACGTGCCTTGATCTCTCCTCTTAGCTTCTTGGGTTTAAAGAGTTCCACAGTTACATACCACCACCCTTCTTGAGTCAGCTACAGGGTAATTGGGCAGGGATTTTCTGTCGTGAAGCCCAGATACATTAAAAGCCTTGAAGACTTGTACTTAGGGACGAATATCGGTATTAGAATACCGGTATCAAATGAAACCTATCAGTATCATCACCGAAGAGACAATACCGGTACTGGGAGTGGGCTCATGTGTACATGAGCGGGGTTGTACTTCACAGAATGGCGATCAAATCTTTCAGAAAATGCTGTGATTAGTCTTTGTTTACTGAAGTCTGTACTTCAAAATGAAAAATAATCTGTAGTTTTTTTCATTAAAAGGTTGTTATTTTCCTTGTATTATGGAGGTACTGATATTTTTTCAATACTTTTAATTTTCATTACTGATTATTGCAATGAATTAGGAAATTCACATTTTCTTACCATAATATAATAATTTCTTAGTTTGAATAAAGTTTTCATTAAAAATCTACTGTCATGCACTGGAAAAAAGCATTATATACTTTTTTGAACTAGTTCTTCTATAGTTCGAATTGTTTTTGTTTGAGAAAGGTTTATTTTCATTGTGGATATATTTTACTGAATTGAAGAAGTTATTGATTTTTTCAGTTATTTCTTATTCATTGAAGCTTATGTATAAAGGAAAGATATGACTAAATATTTAAGCAATAGAATATATCACTTTATTTTTTTCCTTATTTTAACCTATGAATCAGTGAATATATGCATATTTTTCTTAATACCGGTGTCAATACCGATATTTAAAAAATCATCGGTATTGATATCGGTACTGGAAAGTTTGATAGTTTAGCATCACTACTTGTACCTAATCAGTATCTCATTTTCAGGATTTAGTACAAAAAATGACAGAAGAAGAAGCGGCCGAGCGTGAACAGAGGGAGATTGAAAGATGTATGTGTCGAATCAAGTTGTTCTGCCAGGTACCAGGGCAGAACCAGATGATTGAAAAGAAACTCAGAATTCACAAGGATTCCACTCTCAGGGAAGCTACAAAACAAGCGTATGAGGTCAGTTGTTTATTTCCTGTGTTTGATGTTTTATGTGTAACCTCTAATCCCCATTCGAATGGGTGTGAATGCCGACAGGTTTTAGCTTGAGAAATCTGGCTGGATGCCCTTCCTAATGCCCTGCAGAGGTTTCAAACATGGGTTAGTCACTTCTAGAGTTGACGCTTTACCCATGGCATTACCCCCATTTTTTTGTATCACTGTTAATCCATATTTAAATGGGAGTGGACACAGACTGCTTGGAGCTGGGGAATTAAGGCTGGATTACTTTCCTTACCCCACTGTGGTAGGCTCAAACACTGGTTTGTCACTTCCTGAGTTGAGCGTTCTATCTACTGCACCACTGCTGTTTTGTGTTGTTATTAATCAGGTTTTTTGCTTTGACTCAGCCACCCTCTTATCAAAGGGCTTATAACTTGCATATAACACTCTTGAATGGCAATGGACTATTGTTTCTCTGCCCTCAGTAGACTCTCTGTCTTTGTGATTACAGGAACTTAATTTGAAGAATATAGTTCCTCTGGAGAGGTGCCGACTTGTGAAGTACGAAGAATTCCATGACAGTTTAGAGTGTTCGTTCGAAGGTCAGGAGGACGAGCTCATCTCTGAGATTCTTGGTGGAGTGCGAAGTTCATATAAATTTGATCTTCTCATGGAAATTCGTGATGAAGATAAAGCTTTTGAAGTTTATAAACCTGGAGGTAAGGATACATAATTTAAGTCTGTGATGCCTTTTTGTTATTTTCTAATTGCTTTTCATATTTAATATTGCTCGATAAGAATTGTGCCCACTTACCCTGTGGATGACCCAAGCAGGGTGGTGGTGGTGAATTGTGGCAGCTGCTTATTCTCAACGAGCTAGGAGGATTAAATGAGGTATACTAGTTGCTGGTGAATATATGTGCTTTGACTGGGCCACCCACATCACAAGGGGAATTGGAGTTATCGTATATGTATACTGTTTTTGGTATTCCTTAATCCAAAACATACTTGCAGTTACCATGATTTTTTCCTGCAGGTACTACCATTAAAGCCCACATAGTCAACCTAACAACGGAAGAAGTTGAGGGTCCTTATAATTTGCGAGGCAGTCTTAACATGACGGTTAGAGAATTAAAAGAACTCTTGGGTCGCTCACTCAATCTCAATCCAGATACTATGAGAGTGGTTTTGGAGCGATACTACAATGACCTTCGTCCTCTCTGTTCCGACTCTAAAACCCTCAAGGTGGAAGGATTTTATAGATCTAATAAGGTGAGTTTTATATATATTATAGTAGTATTTGGTGTGGTCGAAGAAGTGGGAAGAAACCAGCTGTAGCTGTTTACCATACGGCAGAAGAACTCTGCCCGCTAACTGTGGATGATCCAAGTAAGGTGGTTAGGGGTAATTGTGGAAGCTCTTAATCCCCAAGGAGCTTAGAGGAGTGATCGAGGTATGTTAGCTTCTGTTGAATGTTTTACTTGACTCTGCCACCCCCTTACAAGAGGAATTGAAGCCATTGAGAATGTAAGTAGTACTGTATATAATATATCCAGTAATTCCTTGCTGGAATAGGAAGTTAATCTATTTTGACTTTTTTCTGAATTTTTTGTTAGACAACCTTTCCTGAGTTCTTCATATCTTTATATATATATATATATATATATATATATATATATATATATATATATATATATATATATATATATATATATATATATATATATATATATATATATATATATATATATATATATATATATATCTTTATATTCTAAATATCTGTGTGCTTTATTATTATTTGTTATTTAGAATATATTGTTCTTTATATTCTAAATATCTGTGTGAGATTTGTAACTCGCAGATTGGTTGGTGCTGCAACTGCATTTTCCCTTCTGCCTCCAGACTCGGAATCATTCTTCTCCTTCTGTTTTCTCTAATTATTATGACCCATCTTCCTTCAAAGAGGTATCTTGCATCATCTCGGGGCCTAATCCTGCCATATCTTAAGGTCCGCATTACTTTAACTATTCTTTCCGCCTATCCTTTTCCGATTTTATATCATATTCTTATTTCTACCTTGTTGTTAAAGTTCTACTTCACTTCTTTTTCGTCTCGGTGTTTTCTTTCAGGCGCGATGAGGGAAAGTTTCTTGCCTGTCTCGGTGTCATACTTTAAAAAAGAAATATACTTTCAAGTAATGAGAGATGTTGAACTTGTTCCTCTTTTATCGAACTTTTGATACAGTCAGCTTCACTCCACTGAGCCCAAGAACTATTACTGAGAAGCATACTAGATTCCTCTTATCATCATTACTTCCTTTCATGTTAGTTACATGAAAAATTGGCTTCTGTAACAAAGTACAGGTCATATTTGTAAATGAAAATCACACCCAGGAGATGCAGAATTCAACTCGACATGGTGTCAGTTACAGCTTCATATTTTTTCCAAGCACTTTGAGGCTAAGGAGAAGAGGTTAATGTCATGAAATAGCCCCTGATAACTCAGCAAGTTCAGCAGGTTCAGTGTTTTGCATGGTGGATTTATGTTAACTATATCCACATTCAGTTGTGTTTCAATATGGTCATATATTGCCTGTCCCTTAGCTGTTTTGTAGAAGTATCCATTATTATGATTTTTGGTATTAAAGATCGCTTGACTTGTATTAAGAAGCACATCAAAATTGCATGGATGTTTGTGTATATACCAGCTTGTAATAGCTTATACTGTTTTTTTTCAAGTTTGTCATGTGACAATAAAGATAGCAGCTTGTCGACTTGGGAAGTGACAAACCCATGTTCAAGCCCATCGCATATTGTTAGGAAGGGTTTTCAGCCAGTTCGTTCAATCATCTACTAGAAACATTCAGAAATATCTGTGTGCGTCATAAACCCATATACATACTTGGTGATTTTAATGATGACTTGCTCTTAGCAGATAACAAAATGAAAAGGGTGATCAACACTGTGAAGTTAACACAAATAGTGACAAAACCGACCCGCATAACCCCCAATTCTAGGACTCTTATAGATCTGATAATAACAAATAAAGTGGAAAGTATACTCTATTGGGACATAGTTCCCTGCCCAATTGCAGACCACGAGCTGAACATTGCTATGCTAAACATAAACAAGCCCAAAAGGAAGCCTCTCCTCAAGACATTCCGGTGTCTAAAAAATTACTCCCCTGATATCTTTTGTGAAACATTAATCAACAACACAAATGCACTTAATAGAATTAAATACACAGATAACGTCGATTTGCAGGTTGAGATTCTAACAAAAGTCTTCCTTGAATGCTTAGATTGTTGTGCACCCATTGTAACAAGAAAAATAACCCGCCCCTCAGCCCCCTGGCTAACTAATGACATCAAAGAGGCAATGCAAATCAGAAATCAAATACAAAAAGAGCTAAAAATGAATAGATATGATATGACTCTCCGAGAACGTTATAAAACAGAAAAGAAACGTGTCAGATCTCTCATCAGTGTAAGTAAAAAAGACTTTCACAAAAAACAATTTAATGACTCTAGACATGATACAGCAGCAACATGGAAAGTGATAAGAAGCATGATACCAAATGAAAAGAGTACCTCAGAAAGTTATGAAAATATTACGGAGTTGAGAGACAAAGCAGAAAACTTTAATAACTATTTTGCTAACGTTGGCAAAAATACATATGAAAAAAATCAAGAAAACATCAACTCAGTGAATATGAGTAATTGCTTAAATGACAATTCTTCCAATGAAAACACAAGAGAGTACTTCAAAATAATTCCTATCGATTGTGCTACCCTAATTCTTACCATAAAGAGCCTAAGAAACTCTGGCTCTTATGGTTCAGATGGTATACCATTTCAGTTCATCAAAGATGCTCTACCCATGATTGCATCCTATATTCTAACTATTATGAACACTTCCATTGTTTCTAAAAAGTTTCCTGACTTGGAAAATAGCACATGTAATACCTCTGCATAAAAAGGGGGACAGAGAAGATGTGACAAACTATCGTCCCATTTCCCTGCTACCCATTTTCTCTAAAATATTAGAAAAAATTGTTGCATGCCAACTTATGTCATATTTAGAATCAAATAGAATAATAAGTATTAACCAGCATGGTTTCGGACCGAAACTTTCGACGGAAACTGCACTGCTTAAAGTTACGAATAGTATGTATAATAATATAGATATGAAAAAAATATCTTTGCTAATTTTATTAGACTTATCAAAAGCCTTCGACAGTGTAAACCATGAAATTCTTTTAAGTAAATGTATTAACTTAAATATTGATCCAAGCTGGTTTAGCGAGTATCTATCTAATCGTAAACAGTCCATACGTCTTAACAACATTATCTCTGTGCCAAAAAATGTATCATTTGGTGTTCCACAGGGATCAGTACTTGGTCCTATCCTCTTCTCCATTTACGTAAATGATCTATCTTTCATTTCTGACTGTCTAGTCGTACAATATGCAGATGACACTCAACTACTCCTTAGTGGTGATATTAATAATCTCCCAGAGCTAACTTTAAGAGCAGAAAACACTCTGTCAAAAATTAAAACCTATTTCCAAGAAATTGGGCTGTTAATTAACGAAAGTAAAACACAGTGCATATTTATTGGTTCAAGGTTCCACATAGCACAAATTCCAGAAAACACAACAATTAATTTTTGCGACAATATTATCACACCTAGCAAAACAGTCAAAAACCTAGGAATTCACTTTGATAACCACATGTTGTTTGATTCCCACATAGATAAAGTACAGGAACATTAATGTACTTATCACGTATAAAAGACAATTTTGAGACTACCACTCAAATAACTGTTGTTGAATCTCTAGTCCTAAGTCACATTAATTACTGGACAACTGTTTGGGGAGCTACCACTAAGACTCAGATAAACAGAATACAGAAGCTTATTAATTTTGCAGCTCGAGTTGCCCTGGGAGGAATAAGAAAATATGACCACATCACACCAGCTCTCAATAAACTTGGGTGGCTGCGGGCAGAAAATAAGGTCGCTTATGCTATTTATGTTTTTGTATTCAAAATTTTGGACCATCATTATCCTAGCTGGCTATTTGATTTAAAAACAGTCAGGGATATAAGGGGAACCAACACCAGACAGAGCAGTGAGCTCTTTATTCACAGAACAAACACAGAAGCAGGTTCAAAGATGATCACTATCAAAGGGCCAACACTGGAATAATATTCCAGAGCATCTTAAAAATGCATCCTCTTTCACAGCTTTCAAAGGCAAACTATATAGTTTTCTTTTGGACAAATAGTTGCTGCTCATTAAGAACTAATTATTCTCATTGTAAGGAAACAAATATGGAAATGATGCCGATAATAACGATCCTGTATCTAGTGGCATACTTACTACTTTATTATTAACATTATTGTAACATTTTTATTACAGCATTATTATTTTCTATGAAAGCTACATTTAATTTAACTATATGTCTAACCCTCTTATTTGTTAGTTTAATTACATGTCTACTTATAAGTTACTATTAATGTTGAATAACCATTGTACAAAATGGAAATAAATGTTTTTGTTTGTTTGTTTTGTTTGTTTGTTTAATTACCCAACCATGTCCTTTCTGTGTCCAGTGTCATTTGAATGGTGATTAATAGTGACATAAAACAGGAAACATCCCCAGTTGAACAGCAACAGAACCATCAGGCTTCATTATACTCTACCGAGTTTGATACCTTCATTCATTTATTCTGTTGCAAAATTGCATTTTCAGAGATAGGATTGCTAGCTGCTTCCTCCTTATCCCTTTTAGTTGGCTCTTACAATATTCATAAAATTTATGAATAAATACAATATGGAAACCACAGTGGTTTAAGCAGGCGACTTTAGAAGTGACAAACCTGTGTTCAAGCCCATTGCACTTCATTAGATGGTGCATCCAGCCTCAATTCCACATCTCTAACCTGTCTGTGTCTACCCCCATTTGAATAGAAATTAATAATAACACATAAAATGACAAATAAGAATAAATTCATGTCACCGCATACTTGTCTTACAGGTTTACATTGAAGCGAGCGGTAGAGAAGCAAGCGACTTCTTCACGGGATCCTGCATGTTCTACATTCTCGACAGATATGAAAACACCATCACACTCTACTGTCCATTACCGGACACAAGCAAAGGTATGCATTCATTATATTTGTGAAATAGTTTGATATTAAATTACCCCTCAGTCTACAGCCTTTTTATTTAAGAACATTGGCACCAGCTGATGTTTGTATGTACGCTCCTATACTTCGATCTTGCAAAGAAGAATAACCCCAGGCTACTTTAGGATTATTTATATTAACAAGGCAATTCACCTAACCTAATCTATTCCAACCCAACCCAAGCCAACATAACCTTATAATATACGGGATTATTTATATTTTACTTGGAGTTCTGGGGTTTATCATCTTCACAAGATCCATGAAGTATTAGTATATAGCACTTGGTTCCCACCAATAATGCATGCAAGCTTATATTGTATCAGTATACAACACAGATAGGCCCAGGTAGAAGTGCATTATTTTTGTGTGTATTTGTAATATAGTCATTTACTTTTGACTATAAAGGAGTTTCATCCTTAATATAATTTTATATGTGCAGCATTATATGTTGCTTATGAATGTCAGTTTTGAATGCAGTTGTATCCATAATGCTTTTTATCGAGTTGTTAGGTAGCAAACATTCATTAATTAAGAGATTTATATTTGTTTTTATTTCAGTTCTGCTCAAATGCACTTTTTCTTTCTAATATAGTGTGTCATATTTTGTAGGATTATGCTGTGGGATACGTTCTTCCTGATATATTAGAGAGAGAGATCTGTAAAAAAAATTTGTGTTGTATGATTATATTTTGTGATACCTAAATTGTATTTTCATATTTACAGAGGCCTTAGAAGAATTACAAATTCCACCATACAAGGAGGAGGAGATTGAACTGGGTAATAGTGGAGAAGGTAACGGGAATACTGCTAGTAGTTGTGCTGCCTCTACTTCCTTCACAGATTCACCTGCTGATAGTGCAGCTAGTCCGGCCAGTTGTTCAAGTAAAGACAGTGGGGTAAGCAGTTGTGTATTGCTCTTTTCATCTTAGATATGTTTAAAGCAGCTTTCTTCTTGCCTGGGGCTAAAGATGAGGGAGACGTGCTGAGCCCCCTCTCAATGCTTCTGCATAGCTCCAGAGCAGTGTTGCATATGCCAGAAGGTGGTTTGGAAAATTCCTACCCACAGACTGCCTTCTTTGGGTCTTTCCCTTCAGATGTTCTCTCTGGATTTACTCCCCAGGCCATTATACACAATCTTGTGCACCTGCACGTTTAGCAGAAACAGATGAAAGGTGTACCACATGCCGTCATAGTGGTAATAGACATTTGCTGGACCTGACTAGCTGTATCTCTCTTCATAGAGATATTATGGTCTGGTTACTTGGCTCTTGGCTTAAGATTACAAATATGTCTGTAAATTGCCTCTAATCCATTATTTTCATTGATCATTTCATTTCTGCTCTGAGCTGTGGGATCAAGGCTGGATGCCCTCCCAGTGCCCTGTGGCGGGTTCAAACCCACAATAGTTTACTTCACAACTCCTGCATTGTGCCACTGAGCTACTGCAGCCCCTTTATGCTAGTATATAAATAATTTACCAAAATTGCTGGTTAGGAGTCTGTGTAATTATTGAAGTGTCACTGAGCTAGTAAATTTTACGAACAAGTAGTATTATTCCATGATGAAGGAGCGATTAAGATTCGGTATAAAGAACACTGCCTCCAGCTCCAAAGTACTTTCCTTCTGCCCTTTGCCAAGCAAAACAGTAACTGCTTGTTTGCCATTCATATGGGGATGGACATAGACAGGGTGGAGCTGGGGACTCAAGGCTTGTTACCCTTCCTAACACCCCATAGAGGGAAAAGCCAATGAAGGAATTTTCTTCTTTGCAGATCAGTAGTAAGGGTCCAAATGACTTATCTAGTAGGGATATGGGAAGCAGTAGCAATAGCTCAGTAGTAAGTAATTCCTCCGAGGTAAGTGCTTCCTCACCATCTACGTCGTCGTCGACAGTCGCGAGTCCCGGCACGTCAGCTTCGCAAGACAGTGCAAGTTCCTTACAAGGTGTCTCGACCGCCTCTGCCACTACCTCGCCCTTCGCTACCAGTGCAGGTAACGGTAGCGATGGAGAGGACGAGGGCATCGCAGATGCAGACAGCGGCGCCGATTCTTCCAACGTTAATAGCGACCAGAGTGCTAGTGAGGATTCATCTCTCACCAGTGATAGTGACAGGTAAATCATTCTTTCCTAACACATAAATGTATTTATTATTGTTTTTTGAAAAATTAAGTAGACCTGCAATCCTCACCATCATCACCTCCAACCTTGTGCAGTGCAAAGGACCTTATATATATATATATATATATATATATATATATATATATATATATATATATATATATATATATATATATATATATATATATATATATATATATATATATATATATATATATATATATATATATATATATATATATATATATATTTATAATTTTAAGTATATTTTTGTTTCAGAACTCTAGTCGGGGAACCCCCAGAAGACAAATTATCAGACGCTAGTAATTCTCCAGATTATAGAAATGTCTCATCACCGGAAGATAACACCAGAGATACAAAGGCAAGTCACATTTTCTATTTTAATTTTGTTCAATATCCCCTCAGTCGTAGAATCTGACTAAATGGGGTGGAGTGAGGGGACTGTGAATCTTTTTGTTTGTATTTTTCTCCTGTAGAGAGTCAAGTTCTTTTGCTTTGAGTTGGCCACCCTTTTCATAAGGGGGATTATGGCTTTTGCATATATATATATATATATATATATATATATATATATATATATATATATATATATATATATATATATATATATATATATATATTTGGTATACAGTAGTGGTATTCTGTGAACACCATAATTTTTTGGAATTCATATATCGTTAATCTAAGTTTTTAATACTCCTTTCTATATACAGTATGCTTAGAACATTTTTTATTGTAATTTCCTCTCACTATCAGTTTTCACTTTTTACTGAAATTTAAAATTTTTCTTAATGTAATTTTTATGTAAAATAGTATTGTTTGAATATTTTTTGGAGTTATATCAGAGTAAAATATGAAATATTTATTTTGCATTTTATTGGTAAGTACAGTTGTATTTTCTCCCAGTGTGAATGTGGATTTTCTTATAAAAGTTTAATGGCAACATGACCAATGAGTTGGGTAATTTTTACACAGGTAATGTTATAGAGAGAATATATTTTTATTTGTTTTTAACAGTGTGAATTCCGTATATCCAAGAAGATAATTTGTTAATATTATTGTAATTTATAATGTTAGTGGGTTTTTGTATATTATAATAGCTAAAATATCATATTTGTTTATATTGTGTTAACCATTCTAACTAAGTATAACTATATGGTCGTTGTGAACAGGAGATATTTCTCAGAAATTCCACAAAAATATCTTTAATATGTTAGATAGTATTCAAATTGATATATGAACAATTTTCGGATCATTGTAAAGATGAGTAACATTTAGAACCCCTTATAAAGTTAAACAACCCTTTAGATTTGTAGGTTAGATTAGCTTATGTGACCTACCTTGCAGATATGAATAACCTTAATGCATCCTGGGGTTACTCTTTATAACAAGATCCGACACTTTTGAAATGTGTATGTTCACAGATATATTTGCTTCTGCAGTACTTACGTTTACTATATTCAGATGTGAGAAAGAAGTAATGATGGTCAATTAATAACTTGAAGAATATTGGTTGATAATAAGTCTTCCTGTTATCAATTACTTTATAGTTATGTTTGCCTTCAGAATCTGATTAATTAATTAGGAAATCAGTATATTTTGTGTCACTAACCCTTTAATTATCGATTATATTTTTTCTTGATATTTTTTTAAATCTTTGTATCATGATTGTGTTTATGGGTATGTGCTGTGTGTATATTAGGAAATAATTCTTATACCTAATATTTTTGAGAAAAATGTCTTTTTTTGCAATAATTTTGAGTATCAAATTTTGAAAGAATGCAGATTTTTCACAAATATACTGCAGTGACTTATGTTGAACTCCGTCTAAGATATGGTTTAGAAATGCTTGGTTTTTATAGCAACTAGTTTTTTCCGTTTCGTTAAATACGAAAATTCTCATTTCTGGTACATGGGATATTGGATTTTGTTTGCCTTTTTTTTAATTGATATTTTTATATGAAGATTACTTAAATTTCATAATCATTTTTGAAAATTATGTGTTTTTAAATAATTATAGACTGTTTAACTACAATACTTCAGGACACTTTCCAGGATTTAACTTTTTAATTGATTTTGACGAGAATTAATCTTAATAATGCCATTATTGCAATATTAAGTTGTACCATTTTCTACATTTTTTACTGTTGCTCTATTTTATCTTTTCCCAACTGGGCTTGTTGCTTGGTTTATAATGATAATTTAATAATAATAATGCTAATTATTATTATTATGATAATTATGATAATACATATTATAATAATAATATTTTCGTGGCCTGACTGTTTGATTCAACTATATACTTCACACTCACAGACTGATCAAATTTTATGTATTGTTTAATGATTTTGTAATTTTTTTCTCTGCATGTGATATGTGAGTAATTTTAAAAACATCTCCAAATATTTAGAGCTTAAGCTTTGCAAATAGCAGACAATATAATTTATATTTTTAATGAATTATTGGGGAATATCAGGCCCTTTACCCTTCATTCCGTAAATGATAACTTGGGGAACTGGGGTAGTGTATTGGTTAGAGCACTCGACTCAGGAGGTGACAGACCCACAATTGAGCCCCTTGAAGGGCACCCAGCTTTAATTCCCCAGTTCCAACTTATCTATGTCCACCCCCATAATGGGCATTAATAGTGACACAGAAAACAGCAAATAATAAATCAATTGCCTTATTGACAGTCAAAATGTCATACACATTAAATTGAGAGAGATTTCTCTTTTATTTGAGAGACTGAGTACCGTTTAGCTTTAGCCCATCTGTGTCCACCTCCACTTGAATGGGGACTGGGTGTGACACAAAACAGCTAATAAAGAACAAATCTTATGCTGTCATAACTCGAAACTCTGCTACTGGGGTACAGCAAGCACCAATCGTGCTTGGCGATTGTGTAGGAATTTATAATGTTAGGTGATAATATGAAACATTAGCCATATGTATTCAAGACAAAGAACATATGAATACTGTATGTTAGGATTTAAAAGTACTATATATATGTTGACTTATAAATACTATATACAGTATAAGGACTTAAAAATACTACTTATGATGACATAGAGATACTAAGTATTTGGTCTTCTACTATGTATGAGGACTTTCTAATACTATATTTGAGGACTTATAAGTACTGCGCTATATATATTTAGATTTAACCTTACTATATGTAAAGACTTGTAAAAACTATATATGAGGACTTGGAGGCATTTTATATTTGGACATACTGTATAGTCTATATATGAGAACTTACAGATCCTTTATATGAGGACTTATAAGTACTATATACAGTTATTTATAAGTACTACATGTGAGGACTCAAAGTACAATATATGAAGATTTATAAGTACTATATATGAGAATTTATATGTACTATACAGTATATGAGGATTTATATATACTAGACATGACTTATAAATACTATATATGAGGACTTACAAATATTATATATGATGAATTACAAATACTGTGTATGAGTGCTTCTTCGTATATACCATACATATCAAGCAGTAATTTGTCGTCTGCGTTTGCAAAGTTTATGTCCTATTCCTCATGATTTGTTGCTCTGTGGGAGTCTTGTGCCTGTCATATTTTATATATGTTTCCTCCTCCTCCTCCCGTTTGCAGGGTGATGACAATGGTTGGGGTTTACCTATTTTCCAGGACAACGATGCAGGTTGGGCGGAAGATGAGAAGGAGGTGGAGATCAAGCGCTACTTTAGAGCAGAATACTTCACGGAAGAGGAGACGAACCTGAGAAGTAAGATTTGGCGCATAATTATTTAGTTGTTTACTTTTACTGATATTTAAGTGCTATTGATACTTGTAAGTGGTGTTAAAGTAGCATTATATGAGCATACAACTACTTTAAGAATCTCTCTCTCTCTCTCTCTCTCTCTCTCTCTCTCTCTCTCTCTCTCTCTTTTTGTCATTGTTGATCCCCATTCAAATGGGGGGGGGGGACACAGACTGGCTGAAGTGGGGGGATTTTTTTTTTTTGGGGGGGGGAGTGTGACACCGGTACCAGCAAGCAAATTTCATATAGCAGGCCCGGGCTTGAAGAAAACATTAAGACGAAGAAAAAGTAGAAGGTTAAGGATGGCAGAAATAAGGGAATGAACCACAATAGGAAAAGAAGAGGCTGAAAGAATAGTTGAAGTATTGAGGACCTAGAGATATGGCAGGATTAGGTCCTGAGATGACGATAGATTTGCTTTTTGAAAGATGATAAGTTATAAGAAGTAGAAAGCACAGAAGGAGGGAGAGAGTTCCAGAGTGTGGAGGTGGTAGATTTTAAGTAACTGGAAAGAGGAAAATTAATGACAAAAACGAAACCGACCTCCAATATTTTGGATGCCGATTTTGAAATTTGGATTATGTGACTCCTCCAAGACACGGTAGAGGCTATCTGGAATCCTAATACACTGTATGTTACTTGAATTAAGAGTTCAAATTACTTTAATGGGCTGGATGCCCATTCTACTTCCCCGCATTGGGCTTGGACATGGGTTTGTCACTTTCCAAGTCGAGTGCTCTAACCACTGCTTCTGTGGGCCACGAAGAGTCATTCAAATTCCCAGTGTAAAATTTTTGCCTCAACATCCTTTTCTTATGAGGGAAAGTAGCAAAGAGATAATATCACAAATAATTACTTTGATTCTATCTGTATTGTGATCATTGTAGTTTGCCATTTTTATGTTCAATTAATCCCCATTATGGGGTCGGACACAGACAAGTTGGAGCTGGGAAATTCAGGCTGTATGCACTTCCTAACACCCAGCGGTGGGCTCAAGCTCAGGTTTATCACTTCCCGAATCGAGCACTAAAACCACTGCACTGCTTCGGTACCCCTGCAGTTTGATCATTATGATGACGTATTACAAACTTTTGTTATTGAATTGTATTTTCTCTTTCATCCAGTGTTACGGGTGTATGTTGATAAAAGAATAACGATTGGCCAGCTGAAAACCGAAATGCAGCGATGGGTTGGTGTTTCTAAAGAACATTTCAAACTTTTCAAAATATACTCAAATAGGTAAGATTTAGGTATTTTGCTTGGAATTCTTAAAAATATTGTAAGTCCAGTATGTGTTGACGATATACAATTTGTAGGAAAATGTAAATAAAAGTAACCTCAGGGTACTCTAGAGTTATTCATATGTACAAGGCAATTCTCCTAACGTAATCTAATCTAACCTAGCCTGATAATTTATGGAATTACTTAAGTGTACATGGAGCTCAGGGGGTTACTCATCCTTACATGATCCCTCACATTATATTTTTCTATTTACACAGTAAGAGCAACCGATGGGCATTTGGCCCTTATGCCCCCATACTTTTGAAGTTAATATTCCATACAGGATTGGATCCCATACATTAATGAAGGCCAATACTAGATCATCTAGGATTGGTTTAGGAAATGCGTGCAGAATTTTTTTTATTACCTCAGTGACTTATTTTGAAACTGCAATTGCAGTCTTTGGGAATAATTTGGGCCCTCCTGCTATCTTTGTAGGACATGGATTGTCATTTAGATAAAGAAAAATTCAATTTTTCTACCATAAAATTTTTTCTTACACAGAACAGTGTCTGTAAGAATTGAAGATGCCCTGGCTAGTATTTTACCCCGCTGCTCGCTTTTATGCCTAGTTGCTACACTACTGAGCTCACCAGATATTGTTTTTTGTTTAAAAATAAACTTTATTTTGTTATTACTTAGGATTTTCTTTAATTATCCTTTGCAGCCAAGAATTTGAATGCACGAGGATGACGGAAACCTTGGCCTCGTACGGCGATAACACCAGATTGAATGTGAAGTTAGGAAGAGCTTTGCTGCCAGGAGAACAAAGAGGCAAAGTTTATCTCTTAGAACCAGAGAACATTGATGATGTAAGTACAGTAACTATGTAATATTGCTGGGTAAATTAGTTGTACAACATATTTTGGGGTTTGAGAGGAAGCATATACATGCACAATGTCTGCAGTCCCCCTAGTAAGTAGGGTGACTGAGTCAAAGTACACATTCACAAGCCTTAATCCCCCAACCACTCTTCCTGGGCCATCCATAGGATAAGTGGGTAAGGAACTTCTGCCATGAGGCCTGACAGGCATAACTGGTTTACCTCCACCATTTCCTCTAATGGCAAAAAAGAAAGCATTCCTTCAGGAATTCCTTTTCTTGGTTTCCTGAGGGAGGAGGGCTAGAATACTTCCTCCGTGTTTCCCGGCGTGCTGTAAGAGTCGACTAAATGGAGCGGAGCAAGTGGACTGGGAATCTCCTCCTCTATTTTCTGTTCCCAAAGAGTTAGAATATTTTGCCTTGGCTCAGCCACTCCCTTTATAAGGGAAAATTGGCAATTGTATATAGGTAGAGTGTTTCAAAACAAGTGCCTGAACAAAGTGAGGTACTGGCTAATTACTACAAGAATCACATTATTCAGAAGGCGCTAACTGGCCAAACTATAACCCTGCTTGTTGAAAGAGGCAGCTAAAAGAGTTAGTAATTCCTACTTCCCTGTGGGTTTTTCTGGCCACATGAGTTGATAACAGCTTGAGGATGTGAAGGAGATATAAACATCGAACAACCTTTCTAATGTATACAATTGTGGCCACCCTACTGACTTCAAGATGTGGAGCCTGAAAGAGTTAGAGGTTTTGGGTTGGCTGGAAACCTCCCCTTTCCTATAAGGTATATATATTCTTGCAGTATCACAGCTGAGAGAATAAGGTAGATTAAACAGAGAAGGATAAAACCTCTGTTAACTTAATTTTTTTTTTAAGTTGTACAAGAATATAATGGGAATTTTCATCACTGTTTTCAAAAAGTTGTGACTTACAATATATTTACTGTATTTTCATTTAGTATGTGCTAAATATGATGCTGGCTCTTCATCTGTTTTTAGCAGTGACAATAAATAAACATGAATGTGGCATTTTTATTGCAAGACTGTACCCTGCTGAATCTAAAAAGGTGGCTTGACCTGTAAAAACAAGCGAGTCAGCTCAGCTTCATCATACCCTACACGCACTAACCCATTTTTATTAACCATTTTGTGGCCATAAAAAGTCTGTCCAGATACAAAATCTATATTCCTCCTTATAAAGGGGTGGCTGAGTCAGTGCACAAAACTTGATTTTTTGGGGGAGAAAATTCAAAGAAGAGGATTGTCACTCCCCTCGCTTTGCCCCATTTAGTAGATTTTTATGACACTCAGGGGAACATGGAGGAGATATTCTTGCTCCCCCTCATGGGGAACACAAAGAAGTAGTACTTTAAATATATACCCGAATGAACTATGAGGAGCTGAGTACTACTTATTTTTTTTCTCTCTCTCTCTCTCCCAGCCTGCCCGATTTCTCATTGACTGGGTCGTCTCCAAAGGCGAAACCATTGGCAATGCCAAGAAGGCCATCGTCAAAGAAGTCAACGCAAGATGCAACATGAAGTTGACCCCTGAAAATGTTCGGTTAAGGAAAAAATCTTGGAAAAATCCCCAGACAATTTACCTTGACGAGCAGAAATTTGACGATGATATCAATATTTACTGGAATTGGGAGCTTTTCTTACAAGTAAGCTATATTTTCTTTTTACGATTATGTTTTTACATTTTAACTTATTTCAGATTTATAAAGTTTTGGGCAAACAGCATTTATGTATTTTCTCCTGTTTCAGTTATTGAAACTTATGTTAATTATACAGTAATCCCTCGCTACATCGCTGTTCACCTTCCGCGGATTCAGTGCATCGCGGGTTTTTATGGTGAGCAAATGTATTTTATATTGCAGATTTTCTGGATATATCGCGGGAATCCACGATTTGTGGAAATATAACAATTTCCAGTATTTTCGTTATTTTATTGATAAAAAAATTTATTTCCTAGCCTAAGAATAATAAAACAGTAACTCACAGTATTGCACCATATACAATACGATACCGGTATGGTATGTGCTGCGTAGATATCTGCGTCTTGGAAAACACAAAGGGTCAAACCTACGTGAGATAGTACACAGAATGATATTGGCTGATGGGTGGGAGACGACTAATCACAGAATTGTGTTCTGTATCCTGGGGTCTGATTGGCTTTTTGATTGAAGCTTGATTCTTCCAGCATCTTCCCTTGTCTCGCCACTCATTCAGTTATTACGTGTGTGCTTTTCGTGCTGTCATCGGCTGTGCAGTATGTAAACGCCATCATCACCCTCATCGTCATCATTACTGGACCCCTCTCTGCTCTCACATATTAGTCTCATAAAGTTACTGTATAATCGTTATTGTTATTAAAATATAATGTGTTATTAGTATAGGTATTATTTTTGTACAGTACGTATAGGTTATTCATACACGGTAAACTTACCTATCACGCTCATATATCTTTACGCTTTCGCGCTGTTATTTATGGCAAGCTTACCTGTCACACTCATATAACTACGCTTGCCTGCTGTTATTAATAAAGTAAAGGATGAGTTGTTAACAGTGCAGGGAGGGTTTATAAAGGTAAAAATAAATGTAATATGTGGTGCTGCTACTTCGTGGATTTTCACCTATCTCGGTTGGTTCCGGAACGTAACACCCGCGATAAAGGAGGGATTACTGTACATTCAAATTTATTCAATGACCACAACCCCCTTTGTAAGGGGAGTGGCTGAGTAAAAGCCTGCCCATTCACCAAAAACTACTATACCTCAATCACTCCTCTTAGCTCCTTGAGGATAAAGGGCTGCCACACTTCCCTTCCACCAGCCTACATGGTCATCCACTGGGTAAGTGTGAAAGTACACAGTTACTTTCATCCTCAATTTTTGTACCATGGAATGTACTCTTTAGATATTAGTTTAAGAAAAAGAAATTTGATCTCTCATTTACCTTGCCGAGTATCTTTTCATTAGGTGTAAATTTTCTGTTATCAGATAAACTGCACCAAAGTTTTTGCTTCTTTTACCCTTACTAATAATTTATTAAATATATAATTAATCATTAATGGGAGGGGACTACGGTAGTGCAGTGGTGAGAGTGCTTGAATTGGGAATTGACCAACCGTTGTTTGAGCCCTCCATGGTTCATTAGGAAAGGCATCCAACCTTCATTCCCCAGCTTCAACCTGTCTGTGTCCACCTCCATTCAAATGGGGATTAATAGTGACATGTACATTGGCAGACAAGCAAACAAAACATGGATAAATATGGTGGGACTAGAGATAAATTGTTTTTTACTTGTAAAATCTATTTTAAACTATCATTATTCAGAATATTTTTTATCGTGTTACTCTCCAACATGTCTGTGTCCACCCCCATTCAGATAGGGACTAATTTTGACACTTCAAAAAATAATGCAACACTATTTGTGACATTTTTATCAGTCAAACCTATGTAGGTATTTTAATAAGTTATGAGTGAAATGAGTGGGTTCAGCTATTGATTCTATTGTCTATGGACTTTATAGTTTCTGAAACCTTAGCATATCTGTATTCTGAAACTTCAACATATCTATTTACTTAAACCTTAGCATATCTGTTTTCTGAAACTTCAACATATCTATTTTATGAAACCTCAGCATCATTTTAAAGCTCAATATAATTGTTTTCTGATACCTCAACGTATCTGTTTTCTTAAACCTCAGTATAGCTGTTTTCTGAAATTACACTTTATTTTTCTGAAATCTCAAATATATCTATTTTCTGTAACCTCAAGATATCTGTTTTCTGAAACCGCATTTATAATTTGCATTTTGTAGGTCATAGAGGGTCCAGAAACTAAAACCAACAACAGCGATGAATTATCCCTCTTTGTCAAAAGATGGCGCCCTTCCTCCTTCACCACCGATCCTCTTATGGAAATCGTCATTCCCAAACCTACTGCCGAGGAGCTTAAGGAAAAGGTTAGTCACTTCTTATGTTTTTCTTATGTACTTATATGCATCTTATATTCCTACATGCTACTTATATACTAATTGTGCGTGAGAGCAATAATCTGTATATATTTGTTTGTTAACTAATTACTTAGTCGTTGTTGTCGTTCTCTGTGCTGCCTGGCCATACAGTCCTCAGGTCCCTTTGGAAGGACACAGCCGATCCTGGGCTTTCCCACAGAGCTTTCAGGCGTGTATGTCATGTTGTTGGCATATGTGGTTGCATGTGGCGCTTTCTTCCATAATGTGATTTATTCATTAGAAATAACAAATGTGGACAATGCACAGCTTTCTCCCTAGTCCGTTAGCAAAATATTGTGTACTGCTCTGTGTGTGTGTGCACCTTTGTGCATATAAAATAGGTGAACTATGCATAAATTATGATGTAGCTTCATAATTATTTAATGGTTGGTTAACGAGAACTTGGTATGACATTTAAATTTTTATCAAGCCGACTTAGATTTCTAAATTTTTGACATGATAGTGGAATAGTACTAGTATAACTATACTGACAATACCATTTTATATTATTTTAGTTTTTCTGTATTCTCTCTTTCCTTTTCCTCACTACATTGTTTCCCCTGATGGAGCTATCTGTTTTATAGTCTATGACTCTTTCCAGCTGTACTTTTTGCTCGGCATATTGTAATAGTAATAATTTTGATATTAATAGTACTAATAATAATATTGATAAGACTATTATGCTTTATTTTCCACAGCTTGCTGAAGTAGGAGGCATTAAGGTAGAAAATGTGGAATTTGCCAAGGGCAAAGGGACATTCCCCTGTGACATATCTGTGATGGATATCTCAAACGAACTCGACTGGTCTACTCGCAGCGGCCAGCTAGACCAGCGACCTTTGTACATACTGGATGATGGTGCTATGATTTACTTCAGGTAAAGTCATCTATGTCAGTCTGTCTATTTCTGTGCAAGAACTCACAGTCTTTGTCTGTTTATTGGTCTCTTGTCTAAAGTTTAGCACTATCTTTGTTTGGTTATCTGTGTATTAACTCGCAGTTTGTCTCTGTCTCTGCCAAGGTCTGTCACCTATGTGTAAATCATTCTACACCATAATGTTTGTCTAGCATTATTTTATCTCTGTAAATGCATGCTTGCTTTGTGTTAATCATTCTTATCACTTTATGGACTCTGTCTAAAGTTTCATGCATCAGTACAATTATCTGTCACTTTATCTCTCGTATCTGTTGATGATAATTTTCTGTCTGAATTATATACTTACAAATACGAAATATGGTATTATTTATTTTTTAAGTAAATGACTTAATTGTTTGTTATTATTACCGATCATGTATGAAGTATTTTATCATTTATTAAAGTCTTTTATCCCCTATTTAATAACCTGTACAGGACAGGTGTATTATTTGTAATTTTGATGTATTTCAAAAGATATTACCTAGCTAAAGTAGCGCAGTGGTTACAGCACTCAACTCGGAAAGTGACGAACCTGAGTTTGAGGCCTCTGCTTGGCGTTAGGAAGGTCATTCAGCCCTAATTCCCTTTCTCCAACCTGTCAGTGTCGATCCATTTGCAATAGTGACATAAAAACTGGAAAAAAAGAAATAGAAAGAGCCATAGACTGTCTACAGAGTCTATTTCCCACCATTGAACATTAGAAAGGGGTCTAACCTTAATATCCAACTCCAACCCGTCTGTATCCACCCCCATTCGAATGGAGATTAATGGTGACACATTGAACGGCAAGCAACAATATTTGTGAAGCGACATTTGGTGTATAATTTTTAAAGGATGAAAAACCATCAAAGCTTTTATTTATTTATTTTTGTTATAGGGACAAGGCAGAACCCCTGAAAGATTTATCGGAAGACGAAAGGAGAGACTTGACCAATTCCGAGAATCGTCGCCTTAATCGAGATCTCCACTACTCTTGTCCAAGTTCCACGACGACAAACTACAGTTCTCTTAGATCCAAAGAAAAAGGCCTTAAGATTTACCTCAACCATGAGGAGTAAGTATTTTCAGGAATTAACCTTTCAAAATTAGTAATAGGTAGTGAAGTCTTTGGGAAAAAAATTAATACTGCAGCTTTTGCTGTGGAATATTTGTGTAAAGTAAAATTCCCCTCGTAATGAGCAATAGAAGTATTGGCTGAAAAAGGAATAATTAGGTTTTCTTATTTTTTTTTTTTTTTGTGAAACTTATCTTTCAAGTATTTATTGAAGATTCAAGACTTGCTGTAATTGTGTATTGCTATCCAGTATCTGGTTTACATTGTTTTCTTACAATTACTTATAATGTGCCAGAGAGAGGGACTAGGCTTGTAATCCATGTAAAAAGGTATGTACTCGACCAGTCAATATGAGCATGCAAGATGGGGAGAATAAAATAAGAAATATTATTTTTAATATATCTGTACATAATCTCAAGTCAAATGCTTGTTTTTCCTTTTTATAAGGAAGGAAAACATTGATGCCTTCAAAATAAATCAATTCTGTGAAGATAATATAGTATTTGATGGAGACTGAATGGAAACAATATAAACATAATAAATGTGTGATATACATGGGCATATGCAAGATAAGTAGGATTATGAAATATTGACTTTCATCTCCTGAAAAGAATTCAGTGCATTTGCAATATATATGTATATTGTTACATTTTCGTATGCCAGTTTATGTAATTATGAATATCCGGTATTGTGATGTATTTGTACAATTAGTTATCATGCTGCAAATGGTGCCTAGAGAGGCGGATATAATAATGAGAGTACTGTATTCATAAGTGCCCGGTATTGTAATATTGTGTAATACTCGTATAAGTAATTATGCCGTATTGAGTACCTAGAGAGGCAGCTTATTAAAGATTAAGTAATCATTAATACACAGTATATTAATTCATTTGTAAAAGTAGAAATTATGCCATACGGAGTACCCAGAGGTGCAGGTTATTAATGAAAGTGAAAGATGACTATAAGCAGTGCCAGGCACCAACTGTGAACTACTGTATTATATTCCTGGTTATAATAACTGGGTATCAGAAATATAGGCTATATCCTCAAAGTCAAAAGTTATGAAGTCTTCTGTAATGTAATTAAGTTGATAATGACTGACAATGCATGTACTGTGTACCTACTGCTGGCATAGCTGAGGTTTCTTCCCAAATATTCACCTTATTCATGGGATACTCGTACAATATCCAAAAATACATATCTCTTGGTGCAATGCTTTTGGAAGCTGTATGAAAGAATAAAATTACCTGGAATCATCTGTTTATTGTATTAGTATGTTAATTTGGTCAGATTCAAAATGATCACTTGCATGAAGTCCTGTCTTTGCATACTTACTTGGGTCACCAGTAAAAAGGTGACATGAATTTGCTCCTATCTTAGTATGATAATTTGGGTCTACTTCAATAGCCTGACCTGATCAAAGCTCATATCTTGGCAAAACTTATCTAAGTAAATGTTAATATCTGCAATATATTTGTAGACTTAAAATGAGTAGTATTAATTTATATTCTGCTAGGATTCAAATTTTCCATGTAATTGCGGCTATTTTTATATTATTATTTTTTTGTAATTAAGGAAAAACTATTGGTCACAACATTGTGTGTCACTGCATGTATTTGGGGGTTTCAGTTCTTAAGTATTTTTTTGAATGGAAATTATGCCAGTTAGAGTAATAGTTAAGCTTATCATTGTTATGGCAATATACCAGTAACTGTAATGACTAGGCTTACAATTGATATGGCAATATACCAGTGACAGTACTGGCTAGGTTTACGATTATTATGGCAGTATACTAGTGACTTATGGATAGGCATACATTATGGTAATAAACCAGTGACAGTTATGGCTAGGCTTTCGATTGTTATGGCATTATACCAGTGACAGTTATGGCTAGGTATGCGATTGTCATGGCCATATTCCAGCGACATACCTTAATTCTTATGCCTAGTAGGAAAATATAATCACCATCTGTAATATGTAATTCATGTTGCATCTCATGTCTACTGGTGTTTAGTACATCAGATTCCGATTGAAATAGTATCATTGATATTGGATTATATGTCTACTGGTGTTTAGTATGTCAAATTCTAGTTGACATATTGTCATATACTGGTGTTTAGTATGTCAAACTCTAGATGACATATTGTCATGTACTGGTGTTTAATGCAGATGCTTCCCGACTTACGAACATTCGCAGATACAAACAAACACCTACCCATTATCTACCCATGTTCTATACTACATTATTGTATTATTGTTACTGTGTTTAAATTCATTAATAATGTATACTTTGTTTTATGTATTAGTTCAGTGTCTCTAGCCTAAGTATGTATAGTACTGCATATGTATGTACTGTACAGTGCTATTTTTTACCTAAGCACAACTTGCGAGCAATTCTACTCATGAATGGACTTTTGGAAAGTAACTTCTTCGTAAGTAGGGGAGTGTCTGTACATTAAAATCCAATTTAAAATCATATACCGTAATTCATATTTTATTTCTTGTCTACTGGTATTTTAAATATAATTTCCAATTCAAAATTAGATAATTAATATTGCATTACATATCTACTGGTGTTTGATACATCAAATTTCCATCGCAATAATTTAATTGTTTATGTATTACATGTCTACTGGTGTTTAATACGTCAGATTCTTATTAAACTATGCATCAGTGAGTTTATTTAGACGTGAGATTGCTAACGTAAAGTTGTTTGCAGATCATTAATGCCTTCTTATTTGGTTATAGGTCTTAATATATGATGCAGGCTGTAGATTGGCTTTGAATGTGTCTTTTGATAAAGCACTCTTGGCTACAAGATAAGAAAAAGCTCTTCTAGCAACAAGTTAAGAAAAGTCCTTGTAGCAAAACGTTAAAAAAAAAAAACACCTATAGCGTAGTCAAGAAAAGCACCTTCAGCAACAGTTTAAGAAAAAGCACTTCTAGCGACGGGGTTTTCATTACGTGAGCAATATCACTTCTATTATGAACTCACCCATATTCTACTGTTAGTAAGGGCTTACTCATGTTAAGAAGACACTCACCATCTATAATTCCGGTGATGGATTTGTAATTGAATGTATTAAATGTTATTACAGGCTGTATCATGAATGGACAAAAAAGGGAAAAGACCTTAATGATTTTTTGTACTGAAAAAACTTTTCCTTCAATTGTGCTAATCTTGCTATTATATTCCTAAGTCTCCCACAGTAATTTAAGACCATCTGTATCATATAAATTGAAAGAAGTTTTTTCCATCCTATTTCATTATATTATAAGAAGGAAAGTCGCATTGTAAGTATAACAGAACTGTAAAGAGAAATGGATATTACTTATTAAAAGTGTTTGGAAGAAAAGTGTGAAATGTAAAATGAATAAATTAGAGATAAATGGAAGTTAATAGACAGAATGCCTTAGTGTTTTCTCTTCATCTTGGCTCATCACCCTAGGGTGCTTTTTGTAAATAGGTGATTGTTTTTTCCTTTTGTTTGTTTTGCATTAATACTAAACAGCTGGAACTGTGGTGATGTGTTCAAACTGTGGGTTCCAAATATTCTCTGTGTCCCACCTTGTATATACAACCGGAAAACATGACTGAAGTTACAGTACTGTTGTGGGTTGAGAGCACCCTTGTACATAAGGGTACAGTAAGTTTCTTCCCCCCTTTTTTTTTCTATTAAGGAATTAGTAAAGTCTTGTACATAGTCACTGGAGATACGACATCTCCCGTATGACGCGAGTCACGAACGGCAAGAGCGCTTATGTGATATCGCGGTTCTCAATGCCTTGTATAATAATAATATTACTTTAGTCACTTTATATACGACCATATCCTTCTCCCGTCCCGTGTTGGATATGTGGGACGGTCTTCAAAGAACTTTTATATATATAGCATTAAATTATTCCCTCAATATTTCTTTTTTTTCCTGTTAAATACTTATCTTGAACTTTTGGAGTTGTTTACAGATACCCTAGTCCATGTTTATTGTTGTCATCATATTTTGTATATGTATAGACTGTTTATATATGTTCTTTTTCATACCTATTTATTTAAACTTATGTAAATTTCTTCGCCGCCTTTAGTTAATTTGCTTTGATGTGGTGTCTGTATTTACAAAAAAGAAAAAAGTTAAATGACTAATAATGGAAAAAATGTAGAGATGTGTGATTGTGACAGAATGAAGTTTAGAAAGCATGGCATAGACTACACTTACAGGAAAAACCATTTGATGATTTCGTTCTTATAAAGTGATATTACCCTTATTATTTCTGTGCAATCTTGTTTACCCACAGGGCTTAATTTTTCATGGCATTGTCTTTTCTTTGAAAAGGAAGAAGAAGCACTTCAAAGCATGTCTGAGAATGCTTGCGCATGTACATATATATTTATGAATGAATGAGTTTATATTTAATGAAAATGCGAGTAAATACTTTCCTCAATGGTTGTATCAGCCAAACAACACAATAATAATATTAAAAAAAAGTTTTTAGTCCAAGTGGCAAAAACTTGTAAAAAAAAGATTTCTATGGCTTTTGTATAAGATTTTTTTTTTTTTTTCATTTTGCACTTAACCCCTTTCATTAAGAACTAAATGTATGAATTTATTTATTTTTTTTTTTGTTCAGTTTTCTGTCTGTAGAGGCTGTATATTAATGTGGCTCATTTCCATCACATATTTCAAGATTTAGCCCAGCTCCAAATAAAAATGGTTGTCAAAATACTTTATTTTATTTATTCCTCACAATTCTCAAGAAATATGGCTTAATTAAAATTTACATGGTTACACTTATTCAGGGGGCTGCAGTAGCTCAGTGGCAAAGTGCACGAGTTGGAAAGCAACAGACATGGGTTCGAGCCCACTGAGGTGTCAAGAAAGGCATCCAGCCCTAATCCTCTAGTTCCAACATCTGTGTCCACCCCTTTGGAATGGGGATTAATTTTAACGCATTAAATGGTGCTTATTATTACCCATATTCAAGTGTGTCCCTTCGAAGGACCTGTTCCATTTGTTGTTATGCATCATAGTGCAATTAAGGTGCGAAGTTAATGAGGACCATAAGTATTTGAAGCCATGTACATATGACGAGTTGATGGAGAGAGTATTCCATCGTAATGGTAAGTTACTAGTTAAATATACAATGACCACAATACCCCTTGTGAAGGGGGTGACCGAGTCAAAAAACACGTTTCCCTGATGCTAATATACCTTGATCCCTCCTCTTAGCTCCTTGGGAGTAAAGGGCTGACACAATTAGCACCACTACCTTGCATGGATCGCCCACATGGTAGCTACCTTTGCTTTGTCCTCTATACCATGGGGGAGAAAAAAATCCACTTCTTTTCCTTGCTTTTCTTGTAGTAGTAACCTAATTGGATATCCCTGTTGGTGAGTAAAAAAGAATTGTGCCTTTGTGTTCCCCTTGTGTTGTAGGTGACTAAAAGGGATATGGAAGTAGGGGGCAATCATATCCCTCCTCTGGATTTTTTTTTTATTTTTATTATTAACCCCAGAGCTGATGCAGTAGATGAGGGCAAGCAAAACTATTCTATTTCACTACTTTCATAAGAGTTATGGTGACGTATAAATCATGCCTTGTGTTTGACAGCCTGTGTACAAACAAGGGCCTCATGGCATGGACCTCAAGTTTCTCCTTTTTGTTTTTTCACATGCTAGTTAAGAACAAGGACCTCACTTAAAACAGGCCTAGCTTCCTGAGGGAGAACTTGCATCGTTGTACTCACCTCACACCAGATTTTATGGGGCGTTACCCTAGTTGAGTTTTTTGAACTTCTGAATTTCTTTGGACTATGTTTAGTAGGTTGCCCATGGCTTCAACCGCCCGCTGAAATACTATGATTGAATGTATTAGGATGCAACCAGGACTGGTCCAGACAGTTTTGGGTTGAGTCTTCCTTCAGGACGGTTCTTTCCTCATGCCTACATGTACACTGAATATTCTGGTATATTCATTACACATCTATTGCTATTCCATTACATTTGACAAGTCACAACATTCCCCACATCTGTCTCTTTTTCTTTCTTTTTTTCCTCACATTTGTTATTATTTATGGAAGGTTCACAGCTAATGGCCCCCCAGTACCTGGCATAGAGGGGTGCAAAGAATCTCTGGGGATCGTGTTGATTCCACTATTGGCTTGAGGGCAGACACGCCTGGTGGTAGCAATGGTTCTGCCCTTAACCTTGCACCTCCCAATAGATCTACTTCTTTCACTCTTCACTATTCTAACATTCATAGCATATCAAATTAAAAAATAATAATGACCACACTCCTAATATCTTTAATAATAATTTCTTAACTATAGCACAACCAACACAGGAACAACAAAATGTGCAACAAATCTCACACCAACAGTTTCTTAATAATCCACCAGACTTTTCGTTTTACTCGTATCCTGTAACAAGGGAGGAAGTCACTAAATATATAAAAACCTTAAAACCAAATACAGCATCGGGATATGATGAAATTCCATCAAAACTACTCCAGGTCACTGCCCATTACATTGATACCCCCACTTACCCACATAATCAATCTATGTTTTCAGCAAGGATGTTTTCCAGACAAACTAAAAAGTGCCAAAGTAATACCTATTTTTAAGTCAGGCACTGTAGATGATGAAAATAGCTATAGACCTATATCTATCTTACCGTCTTTAAGTAAAGTGTTTGAAAGAGCGATTGTTCATAGACCTAAAGAATTCCTTGAAAAGTTCAACCTATTATCCGGAAATCAATACGGATTCCGTAACAATAAGACCACTGAAAAAGCAATAATGAACTTTACAAGTGATGCTTACCAAAATTTGGAAAATAAAAACTTTGTTGCAGGGGTTTTCCTAGACTAGTCCAAAGCATTTGACTCATTAGACCATGATATACTAATAGAAAAAATAACTTGTGTGGGTATTAGGGGAACACCATTACAGTTATTTAAGAGCTACTTGAAAAATAGAAAACAAGCCGTATATTGTAATGGGAAAGCATCTTTGTTGCAAAATATTGAGAGGGGAATACTGGGCCCATTGTTATTTTTAGTTTATATAAATGATATTTCCAATGCCATTAATAAATTCAAATATATTCTCTCTGCAGATGACACCAACCTTCTCCTGCATGATAATAACCTTGACCACCTGCATTCTGTTTTAAATAGTGAACTAGAAAAAATTAACAACTGGGTCTCTGTTAATAAATTAAAGCTAAATGTTTCCAAAACTGACTATATCTTATTTCAAAATAGATCTGTAGTACACAATATTGGTCAAGTTAATATGAATGGGTATGAAGTTAAAAGAGTTGCTTGTAAGAAATTTTTGGGAGTAATTATTGATGAAAATTTAAGTTGGAAATATCATATTCAATCTGTCTGCTCAAAACTGTCCAAGACGTGTGGAATTTTGTATAAAATTCGCCATAACCTAACAAATGAGGCCTTAAAAAGCATATACTATTCCCTGTGTTATCCTCATATTATATACTGTTTGTCCATCTGGGGTTGTACTTGGCCGTCAATTGTAAGGGATGTATTTGTAACTCAGAAAAGACTGATCTGAACTATTACATATAGTGGAAAATATGACTCAACTTCCTCTTTATTCAAGGAGCTAAACTTGCTTAAATTTAATTACTTGATACAATATTTCCGTCTTAATATTATTATACATAGTGATGTTAATGATAACAGAAAATTATTTAGATTTATTCAACACAACCATGGAACCAGAGGTAACAATATAAATTTGATATGTCCACAGCCGGGAACAACCTTGTACAAATTTTCTATTCACTGTTTTGGCCCAAAATATTGGAATGCATTACCAGAAGATTTAAAAACAATAACTGGCACACCTTTATTTAAAAAGAAACTCAAACAGCATTTATTTACTAGGCAAAATCAAGCAGCTGTTGATTAATAATTAATACAGTATTAGTATATCATTATGTCCAGGTTAAGGTCAGGCTACTGTTTTGTTTTATTTCAAGATAAGCATGAGATTGCTATATTGGAGCTTTTGTTAACTATTGCCGTTATACTTTAATTTATGTGAAATGTATATTAAGCTGCCTGTCAAGGAGCTCTTGCTCAGCAGGCTAGTGCCTCTGAATATAATGTACATATTTATTCCTGTATGTATTCTAAATATTTGGCAATAAAATCTATGACTATGACTATGAATATCTGAAACCCATCTGTCTATACATGCTTCAACTGACCCATTTCAAATCTCTCACTATAATCTGTATACTCGTTTTCGTTCCAAAGGTGGGGTCTGTGCCTACTGCAACATTAACACTCCTACTGCGAGGCTCATGGACCTTGAATCTCCCGACTTTGATATTCTCTGGCTAAAAGTCTATCTCTCCACTACCACTATCTTCCTTTGCTTCTGCTACTTTTTTACCAAACTCCACTGAGTTTGTGTCTTTCTTTGAATATCTGTCCTCGTGCCATGAGTCCTTGCTATCTCCTCACCCACATGCCGAAGTTCTCTACATTGTAGACTTCAATGTACACCACATTGAGTGGCTTCATTCCTCTCACACTGATGTGGGAGGAAGTGAGGCCCTTGCTTTCTTTATTACTCACGATCAGGAGCAAATTATCAAACATCCTACTCGTGTTCCTGATCGTCACGAACATGCAGCAAACACTCTTGACCTATTTTTTACTTGTAATCCTTCAAACTACTCTTATTCTGTGCTTTCCCCTCTTGGTAAATCTGACCACTCTAGGATCTCAGTCTCTTCTATTCTTGCTCCCCCTCCACCAATCCCTCCTACTCAGCCCCGCCTTTGGCACCTTGAGCGACCCAACATGAAAATTTGAGTAACTTCTTCTTTGACTTCCCATGGGATGACTACTGCTTTCGGTCCCGCAACCCTAATCATGTAGCTCTAAAACTTGCCGAGATCATGACCACAGGAATGGAGGTGTACATCCCCTCCTCTACAAAAACTTTCTCTCCCCCTAAACCTTGGTTTGACCGTGCCTACTCCATGGCTATCCAGGCCAGGAATCGGGCACACTGATCTTACTAAACCTGCTTTTATTGTAGCTAGGAATTGCTGTACCGCTCAGATTCGAAGGTCTAAGGCTTCCTTTATAAGAAGGAAAGTTGATGACCTTAACTCCTCTCCCACTGATAAATGCTTCTGGTCCTTAGCCAAAAACCTCTCCAATAACTTCTATAACTCAAGCTTTACCCCTCTCATTCGTGATGGTTCCATAGCTTGCTCTCCCACTGACAAAGCCACTCTCTTTGGCTCTCATATTTCTGCCAACTCTTATATGAATGATTCCAGCACACCTGTTCCTCAATCTTTACCCCTCTCCATCCCTAGGCCCTCCCTTATCCTTTCTTCACTCAAAGTTCATAAGGTTCTTTGCTCGCTAAAGATGAACAAGGCATCTGGTTCTGATGGTATCCCTGAAAGGTTCCTTAAGGAGTTTGCAGATGAACTGGCTCCTGTGCTTTGCCATCTTTTTTGCCTCATTCTGTTAACCAGTATCTATCTTTCTTCTTGGAAGCATGCTGTAGTTCAACCTGTTCCTAAGAAGGGTGACCACTCTATTCCTTCAAACTACCAACCTATTGCCCTAACCTCCTCTATTGCTAAAGTTTTTGAAACTTTGCTCAATGCTCACTTCTTGAAACGCCTTGTGTTATGTATAACTTTTGTGCTGATTAATTCGTGCGCTTTGCATTGGGCTATTGTTTTGTTGTGTTTACTCAGGTAGAACACGCCATGTCGGACATCTAAGTTTGAGTAATAAAACCTCCACTCTTCTCATGATTTTTAATGGCATTCTCCTCACCCATCTTTCTCAAGTATGGAACAAATGGCGACGAGGTACTAAGGACCAATGCAGTAGCAAAAGGAACTTCTGGTTTGCAGTATTTAAGTGAATTTTTTGCAGTTTTGAGGTAGCCGGTAAATTGGGTAAGCTTCTGACTTCCGAGATGTTCGTTCCCGTGGCCGCCCTCCATAGGCTGTTTTGATCAAGTTTAGCAGTTAGCATTGGAGCCTTTGTAGTGGCATAGTCTATTTTCTTTCTTTATTTGGAGTGTTGTAGTGGTATGATATATGTCTTCTTTATTTATATATTAATGTATTTATTAATTGATATATATATATATATATTTTCACTTTATTTATTAATAATTTTGTTGTTGTTGTAAAGTGATCCCTTAATTTTGCTTCTTGTTGTCATAACGAACTGTACATTGTTTTGGTTTTCTGTTTTTATGGTAACACTGACTCTGTATTGCCGCCTTTTTCGTGTAGTGTGATACTTTTGGTCTGTTCATTTTCGATACATAAAGTTGCTTGAAAAGTGATCACTTGTGCCTAATTCAATACCTTAAATGATATTGTGGCAATCTTGATATCTTGTCAGACTGAACTACACCTTCATAGATGCCGTATTATAACTGTGTTTAAGCCTAATGCTGACGATTTTTCAAGATTGGAAAGCTATAGTGATTATTTTCCAAGGTGTACCCTAGATTGATGATAGCCTATGGTAGGCCAATTGTGTTTATCGGTAACCTCGTTTCCAGCGTTTTGTGTATGGTAGCCTTGATTGATCATAGCCTACCGTAAGCCTATGGTGCTTAACCCCAGTGCTTTGAGGAGTGGAGTAAAACATATTGCATATAGGCCTAGCCTAGTTCTATGAAGTTTAGCTTATGTTGTCAGTGCTATAATATTTAGCCTATTCTGTCTGTGCCATGATTGCATGTTGTGTATTTTGAGATTATTACCAGTTCACCCAGTGACTTAGCCTATAATCATGCCTCAAGAAAATGAAAATAGGGCTAACCGCAAAGTGAACATTGATCATTTTAATCCTTCAAAGATTTCTTTTGAATTGTGGTTAAGTTTGTTGGAAGCAAATTTTTTAAATTTGGAAATAACTGAGGCAAATAGTAAAAAAAAATTTACTTCTGGTTTCTATTGGTACTGAAGTTTATGCTATTTTAGGAAACATTTGTGCCCCAGATTTACCACATACTAAGTCGTATGAGGATATATGCAAATTACTTAAGGCACATTATGATGTAAAGCCTAGTTATCATAGAAGTTTATTGGCTTTTCAACAAAGGAGGAAAAAAGGAGGTGAGACATTAAAAGATTTGTATGCAGACCTGAAGTGTCTAGCCAAAGACTGTGATTTTGGTAGCAACTTTGATTCTCGTGTGCGGGATCAGTTGTTTATGGCTCTTGAAAATGAGGTTTAGTTTTCAAATCTGGTTGCTGAAAATTTAAATTTGAAGGTTATGTCTTCTATTCAAATAGTTGAGAGAGTTTTGAATTTTGAACAAGCTTATGTTTCTGAAAAGTCTGGTGTTATTCAAAAGGTTAAAACCCCAATCAATGGTTCCATGAGTAAGTCAGTTTCTTGTAAACACTGTGGTTACCCTCATGATAGTGCAAAATGTCGCTTTAAGAATTTAACATGTAATTTATGTGGTAAGAAAGGACATTTAAAACAAGTTTGTTGGAAGGCTTCAAAAGATGTCAAAGGTAATGTGAAGCCAAAGCCAGTAAAAGAAAGTTTTAATAAGGCTTCTGAGAAAAAAACATAAGGTTAAAGTTAAAGCAGTAGACAAGGTAGCATTTTCCAGTGATACTGATGAAGAAAGACTGTTGTCAGTAAAAAAATGTCAATGCTATTGGTAAAGATGAAGTGAATATTTTGGTTAATGGTAAATTTGTACCTTTTGAGGTGGATACAGGTGCTGCTGTGAGTACCTTGACTAAAGATTGGGTTCATAATTTGGGATTGTCCATTGTAGATTGTAATAAAATGTTAAATGCTTATGATGATCTCAAAATAAATGTTTTGGGTAAAGTTGGAGTGGATGTTTACTATAATTCTCTGCAAGTGAAACAGACATTTTATGTTGTAGGGAATTATAATTCTAACTTATGTGGTAAAGATTTGATGCCAAAAATAGGTATTTATTTGTCTGGTATAAATGATTCTTCTAAAATTAATAAAGTCAATGGTTCTGTGGTAGAATTGTTGAATGATTATGAGTTAATCCTAATAAACCTATTTCAGATATTACAGCTCACATTCATGTTAAGAGTGATGTAGTTCCAAAATTCTGAAAACAGAGATCAGTTCCATTTCACTATAAACCTTTAGTTGAAGATGCTTTAAATAAATTGATTGTAGATGATATAATTGAGCCAGTTAACCATAGTGAGTGGGCTGCCCCCATTGTTACTGTGTTGAAATCGGATAAGGAGTCTGTACATATCTGTGGAGATTTTAAAGAATTGAATAAATGTATATCATGTGACCAATATCCATTTCCTAAAACAGATGAGTTGTTAGCATCTATTGGTAAGGGAAAGATTTTTTCTACTATTGATTTAAAAAATGCATATTTACAGATTTCTGTGAGTGAAGAAAGCCAAAAGTATTTAGTAGTAAATACACATAAAGGTTTGTTTAAGTACAAAAGATTACCTTTTGGTCTTTCTTCTTCACCAGCTATATTTCAGAGATTTATTGCTAACCTGTTGAAAGATGTAGAGGGAGTTGATGCTTATTTAGATGACATTTTTGTAAGTGGTGAATCTGAAGAGCAGCTTGATCTTAGGTTTATTGAAGTTTTAAAAATTTTGCAAGAGCATAATGTTCAGATTAACAAGAAAAAATGTGCTGTTAAGGTTTCTTCTTTAGAATATCTTGGATTTTGTATCTCAGGTGAAGGAATCAAACCTTACCCTAAGAAGGTCAAAGCTATTCTAGATTCTCCACCCCCTACTTCTGTTGCAGAGTTGCAATCTTTTATTGGAATGTTGACATATTATTGTAAATTCATTAAGAATTTTTCTTCCAATCTGGCCCCCTTGTATGAATTGCTAAAAAAGAATAAAGTTTTTAAATGGTCTGAACTTGAAAACAAAGCTTTTGAAATTGTAAAATCTGATTTATCAAAAGGTCCCCTTTTGGCTAATTATGATGGTAATAGTCCGCTACTTGTTGAAGTGGATGCGTCTCCTATTGGTGTAGGATGTGTATTGTTGCAAAAAATTGATGGAAGAAAATTACCAGTTTATTTTGCTAGTAAAAAACTGACATCAGCTGAACAGAACTATGCTCAAATTGACCGAGAAGGGCTTGCCTTAGTTTTTGGGTTGAATCGCTTTAGATATTTTTTACTTGGAAGACAATTTGAAGCAAGGACCGACCATAAACCACTTTTAGGTTTATTTGGCAAAGGGCGTCATATTCCTACTAATGCCAATGCTCGTATTCAGCGTTGGGCACTGTTTCTCTCTCAATATGATTTTGAGCTTACTTACAAAGTGGGTAAAGAAAATGTTGTGGCTGATGCCCTTAGCAGGTTGCCTATTGATGATGATCATAAATCCATGACTCCAAATGAATACATTAAGTTAGTTGAAGCTTTAGATTTTGAAGATATTTCTTTTTCAAAAATCAGAAATTGTACTCAGAAAGATGAGGTTTTGGGTCAACTCATGCATAATATAAGATTTGGTTGGTCTACAAATGATTTGAGATTACATGAATATAGTTCTGTTAAGTCTGATCTTAGTTTATATGACAATGTAATTTTGTACAGAAACAAAATTGTAATACCTACCAGCTTAAGATGTAAAATCTTTGAGCACTTACATAGTGGTCATAATGGGATAAATGCAATGAAAGCAGAAGCTAGGAATTGGGTTTGGTGGCCTAAAATTGACCAAGATATTTCTGAAATTACAAAGAATTGTCCAGTTTGTATGAAAAATTTTCAACCAAGCCAAGCTCCTGTGTTGTCATGGTCTACCCCTGATAAGGCATGGTCAAGACTTCACATTGACTATGCTGGACCCATAGATAACAAATATTTTCTTGTAATTGTAGATGCATATTCTAAGTTTCTAGATGTTCAAGTTACTAGTTCAATGACTTCAAGTGTTACCATTGAATTGCTTAGAAAAACATTTTCTAATTTTGGTATTCCAGACATTGTTGTCTCGGATAATGCTCCATATTTTGTGTCCGAGGAGATTAAAGCTTTTTATAAGAAAAATGGTATTCAACATTTAACTCCTGCCCCATACAATCCATCATCTAATGGGTTGGCGGAAAGAGCAGTTCGAACTTTAAAAGAGGGCTTATATAAATTCAACAGTGGATCACTGAATACTAGAATCTGTAGATTTTTGTACAATTATAGAAAGAGTATGCATAGTGGTATAGGTAAATCACCAGCAGAGTTACTATTTGGAAGATGTTTTAAAACAACTTTAGTATCTGTAAAATGTTCCCCTAACAAAGACAGAGACCTGGAAAAATTGTCAAAGAAAGTTTTCTCTGAAGGAACAAATATGTACAATGTTGGTGATGCAGTTTTTGCTAAAAATTTTGGGAAGGGAGAGACTTGGATTGAAGGTAAAATTATTGAAGTGCTTGGTGTAATAAATTATTTGGTGCAAGTTCATGATTTTGGTAATATATCATGGAAGAGGCATCATGATCAGCTTATGCCTAGATTTACTGGTACTTGTATTAAGACACCTAGAGAGTCTCCAATGCCTTTAGTTTCTTCGAATGTAAGTAATTATTCCTATGCCTCTAGTTCCACTAATGATGTTGAAGTATCTTCACAAAAGTGTGATGTTTCAGTTCAACCTGATAGTAATTGTATTGAGTCTGAAGACACAGTCTCAGAAACTGAAAGGTGTGGTATGAATGATAAACAGATTGTATCACCATCTCCAGTATTACGGAGATCAAAGAGAATTATTAAGCCACCAGAAAAATTAAATTTGTAATGTCTTTTGTTGCCATAATATATTGATATTTCTGTATAATGATTGTTGTATGTTGATATTTTTCTGATCCATTTTGATAAGTTTTGTATGTTTTTTCTTGGAGAGAGGAATGTTATGTATAACTTTTGTGCTGATTAATTCGTGCGCTTTGCATTGGGCTATTGTTTTGCTGTGTTTACTCAGGTAGAACACGCCATGTCGGACATCTAAGTTTGAGTAATAAAACCTCCACTTTTCTCACGATTTTTAATGGCATTCTCCTCACCCATCTTTCTCAAGTATGGAACACTTTGAATCTAACTCACTTCTCTCCGATTACCAGTACAGCTTCCACAAGGCAAGATCCATTGGTGATCTCCTGTCCTATCTTACTTATGTATGGTCATCTTCTCTGAGGAACTATGGGGAATCCTTTGTCGTCGCTCTTGAAATTTCTAAGGCTTTTGACAGAGTCTGGCACAAGGCTCTGTTGGCCAAACTCCCTGTCTATGGCTTTACCCCTTCTTTGTGTTCTCTGATTTCCAGTTTTCTTACTGACCGTTTTATATCTGTAATTGTTGATGGTGCGACATCTAGCCCTTTCTCTGTTTCCAGTGGTGTTTCACAGGGCTCTCTTCTTTCACCTACTCTGTTCCTTCTATTCATTAATGATCTTCTACATTCCCTATCCTCCTCTCTTCTTCATGTCTTTGCTGATGATTCTACCCTTCACTTTTCCTCTGCCTTTTCTTCACAACCTTCATCTGCTACTCGTAATCAGTCTCGTATCACTCTCTCTTCTACTTTCAACTCCGATTTGCAGAGAGTATCTGAATGGGGCACTCAAAATTTAGTTGCATTCAATGCCTCCAAGACAGTTTCTGGTTATCTCTTTATCTTCTCCTCCCGATAACCCTAGTGTCTTCGAAAGTAACGAAAATTACCCTCTTAACTCCATCAACAAATTAGGAATCCATATAACCTCTAAATTGTCTTGGAGGAATCACATAATCCAAATTTCTAAATCTTTATCCAAAAAATTGGGGCTGTTGTTTCGTTTTCGTCATTACTTTTCCTCTTTACAGTTACTTAAAATCTATAAAAGTCTTATCCGTCCCTGCTTAGAATACTGCTCACACATCTGGGGTGCTTCTTCTTATCCTTATCTCCTTGATAGGTTGAATCTAAGGCAGTCAGACTCATTAATGATCCTTCTCTTACTTCAAATCTGGATTCTCTCTCTCTTCGCCATAAGGTATCTCTCTTTCTCTTTTCTATCGCTACTACTTCCATCGCTGCTCTGAAGAGCTGGCGAGTTGCATCGTTCCCCCACTGCCGAGGCCGCGTAACACTCGCCAAGCGGCCTCATCTCACAGGTACTGTGTGGAGATTTGTATCTCGCGGATTGGTCGGTGTAGTGACTTCTTCTTCCCATCTACCTCCATACTCTGGAACTCTCTTCCTCCTTCTGTCTTTCCTAATTCTTATGACTTTTCATCCTTCAAAATGCAGATCTATCGTCATCTCAGAGCTTAGTCCTCCATATCTCTGGATCCTCTGCACTTTGACTGTTTTTTTTTGTCTGTCGTTTTCTATTTGTGTGACATTACCTCATCTCTGCCTTGTCCTTAACCTTTTCTTTTCCTTCGTCTTGTATTTTCTCGTGCCCAGGCCTATATTGATGAGGGCAGTTTCTACCTGTCCTGGTGTCACACTCATAAAATAAAATGTGTCTTAAGCCCGTCCCACCTCCTCCTTGTTTGTATCCAGTAATGATCCGAGATGTAAAAAAGTAAGCTCAGTGGTAAGAGTGTTCATTAAAGATTTAGCCTTCCCAAAAATCACGTTAAGTAAACAGGTGACATTGAGACCTAGAGGAACTGTATATTCCAAATAAGTTCAGTGTTAATCGACATTGCTTATATCTTCACCCAAGATTGATTCCTGGCAGAAGTGTAAATATATCCAATGGCCATCCTCTTTGTTTTTTTTGTGGAGTATGGCATCATTTTCAAAAACTATGGAAAACCCAGTATATATTTTATTTTCACTGGGTTTGTACCATGAACTATCCTTGCTTTTCCCTTGTATTACAAATGTTTTGTATTCTTGTACATAATACCTTTTCCAGGCAGAGTTCAAAGGGTGGTCATAGCCATAGGAAAGTACAAGATATCATACATAGTAAAGATAGTGTATATTAAAAGGATATAATAGTATATTTCCACATGTTCTTCACTTTTCGAATGGGGATGACTCGTGACACAAAAAATGGTTCATCATTTTAAAACTTTAGTTATATATTTTCTTCTGAAATTGGAAATTCTTATCTTTTTATTACGGGCACTTTAATTATTAGGTTGATGGATAAGGTGGACTCCCATTCTTTGCACGTATGAAGCTTTCCTTTTTTTTTTTTTTTTTTTTTTTGACGAGAGGTTATATCCTCCTGAAGCCAGCAAGGTGCACACAACGGTAACAAAAGTAGTAACAGGATTTTTTTTTTATGTGTATTGGCCATACATAAACCAGGCTATCAGATATGTATGTTTTTTCCATAGTTTGTTTTTCCTTGAACTGTTGTGCAATGCTAATTTTCCCCTGGGGGGGGGCTGGCTAGAATACTTCCTCTGTGTTACCCTGCATGTCGTAAGAGTCATCTAAATGAGATGGAGCGAGGGAACTGGGAATCCCCTCCTCTGTATTATATCTTCCCAAGGAGTCAGAGTATTTTGCCTTGATTCAGCCACTCCCCTTATAAGGGAAATCTGGCTCATGTAAATAAATAGATGGAACAATTTAAATTACTGAAGATTGTAATGACGCTATATTTTTAATGCGAGTTGACCGATTTGTTTACAGAAATTTAAAGACATTGTAAAGGGAGGGGGGTAAGAAAACTTCCTCCGCGTCGCCTTGCGTGTCGTAAAAGTCGACTAATTTGGGCGGAGGGAGGGACTGGGAATCCCCTCCTCTGTATTTACTTCCCGCAAGAAGTCAAAGTATTTTCTTTGACTCAGCCCCCCCCCTAATAAGGGGGAATATAACTTTGGTATATGAATGGAGACGTTAAAGATTTTCTGTTTAATTATAATTTGCTTTAGTTTGTTATTTATCTGATTGCTAATAGTAATGATTTGATAAATATTAATAGCGATATGGATTAATAATGAAGTGATAACTCGAGCCCTGTGTATAGGCTATCTATCATCCTCCTATAAGAACACTAAATCTTTTAAAATGGTTTGATTTATGCTATTAAGTATATGAGTTATTAAGTAGGCAGTGTTAGTAAAAATTATTAATTTATCCAAATTAAATTAACTTGCTCTGTTCACATGTTCAATTGAATTATTTACCTTTTGTCAGTGAGTCAGCACGGCATTGTCAATGTTCTATGCTGTAATAAAGTTATGTTCTTTATCTTATTTAGTTTATTTTATATATTTCATGTATATGTCATTTGCGTCTTTTTTTTTAATATTATTTGCCTATGTCAAAGATCTATAAATACTGAAAATTATGTAATTTATATTAATAGTTACATAGGAATTTTTATAGTCGGCATGTTTATTGCAGGATTAGACAATATATATTTTCAGACACTCGAGGACTATGTGTAGCCCTTGGGTTAAATATGAAAGAACTGAAGGGTTCTTATTAGACTCATCAATAAATCAAGTTAGTTGGGACTCTACAAGTTTCCTTGCCTAATACATCTACAGTATTCATACCAATATCTTTAGATATGACAAGCCTGTGTTTGAACCCACCCTTTGGAGGTATGAAGGTCAAACAATTACAATTCCTCAGCTCCAACCTGTACATGTCCAACCCCATTTCAAAAGGTTAAAAAAAAAAGGTGGGCTGGATCGCAGATCTTGTCATCTCCTGAGTCAAGTGCTCCGCACTCGTAATGTGCAGAGCCAATCTGTATAAGATAATGTGCTTGAAAAAACAATCTTTTGGTGAAAGAGGATGTTAAGTAATGAAGAGTCAAAAGATGATGGATGGTCCAGACCTTAGAATGATCATACCCTCAAGTCCTCACCGGC
The DNA here is from genome assembly GCA_037179515.1 of Halocaridina rubra. NCBI lineage: Eukaryota > Metazoa > Arthropoda > Malacostraca > Decapoda > Atyidae > Halocaridina > Halocaridina rubra. Next base: position 29,914 of record JAXCGZ010013509.1, on the reverse strand, counting down.
AGATAAGCCGGATGACCTTACTCCGAACTCTGGAGTCAAAGGCAGGTGATGGATAAAGGCTGCAATAGATTTTATAAGTTTCAATTGTCATGGTTCCTGATCGGTTTGTGAAATATCTTGTGCCTTTTGGAGTGAAACGTCATATGCTCTTTACAAAAGCACGCACAAGGGTTCTTTCCTTTGTGGACAAGCAAAAGCCCATGAATAACAGAGTGAACTATCATTCTGGACCTTGAGAGATCGCCACGATGACAATATGTATTGTTCATTTCAGACTAGCTGTGTGTGAGCAAGAGGGAATCTGAGTTCCCGAAATAATTTGACAGTTAACCACTCTCCTCTGCCTGAAAACATTGTTACTTTTTACAAACAAAGCAGCTGTTGAATCAAGAATTTCTTGACTTTTGTGGTCAGAGCCATAACCCTCAAAAACAGTGAACTTCATGAACGACATATTTATCATCGTTATATACTGATGTTCTATCCATTATGGAAATTGTGAATTACAGAACCTCAATACAACACGCAACAGCAATTTTTTTTTTTTAAAGAAACTGAGAGAGGACTCTTTAGCGGTCATTTTCCAAAGATTTCTGCTAGCTGAAGACATTGAGAGTAACCTAGGACACAATTGCGGAAAACTGTTCTGCACACAATCACATACGCCACCAACACAACATATATTACCTAAGACCTCTCTGGAAAAGATTCAGAATGGTAGTGGCTTTCCTTAGGGAATCGGTGCTGTTTGGCTAGGCAGTTAAGGGAACAGAAACAGCTACAACAAATGTGAATGATTGTCTGGTGTATAATACTCCTTACGTGTATATTCTTAGAGGTGTTATAGGCGTTCCTGAAATCTTGTAAAGGGCGCTCATGTGTGATAACAGTAATATAAGGGAGAGATGATCGCAGATAATAAGCAGTCTATTAAAAAGTAGATATTATAATATTTTATGTAATATTTCTATTCTAAGGTTGGGAGTTTTTCATGCATTTGTTTATATATTAAGACCGTTTTTTGTGTCAGTTTCCATTCGAAAGTAGGTGGATGCAGACATGCCTGCGCTACAAGAGAGATTAAGGCTGGAAGCTTTTCATAACTATTTGTAGTGGGATCGAACCTGCATTAGTCACTTGCCAACTTGCGCTCTCTACCACTGAGCTTTCACGGCCTCATTATTAATTAAATATATACAGTCTACAAATACTTGATATTATTTACATATACACAAGTAAATTCGTTAATAATTAAATATAAATTTGGTGGATGAAAAGTTACTTTAGTTATCCATTTTTACCTCTCAACTGAAATTCTCTTTGGATTCGCTAAAAAAGGTATAAGCTACTAAAAAGATTATCCCCCCTCAAAAGGTTTGGCCGTGTCAAAGCAAAACCTTGACTGTGAAGGAGAAAAATACAAGGGTGGGGATTTCCAGTCCCATTGCTCCGCCCCATTAAGTCGACTTTTACTACAAAGAGGTGGAATTATGGTTCACCACCCCAGGTGATGAAAAGAAGTGCGGAAGTAGAGATAAAGTGAAGTATGGGAGACAGAGTCCGCTCAACTTCTCACTTGGAGTGAACACACCTAATTTCAAGTTATATTGTACTGGATATGTTCTGCAGCTCTTTATAGCTGTGTATTAGCCTCTTTAGCCCCCATTGAGATGTCTCTTTCATGAAACCTCTATGCTCTGTCTCTACCTAATACATAGGCTAGGTTATATAGGCACTCATTTCTACACCTTTAATAATTCTTCCATCATATTTGATCGTCCCTATTTTTTCTCTTTGCCCAGTTTGTTTTTGTGTGTCTCTCCTCATTTTTTTAAGTTTTTACGTTACACATACCATTGATCTTGAAAGGGGAAAAGTGGCCTGTATATGAATAAAAAAATAACACATGGAATTAATTGAGAAGTATTTTTTTTGTATGCAATTAATTGGTTATAAATATTAGAGAACCATGACTCCTTCTGTTCAGTGGAAACATATAACTTTTTCTATTAACTTTCATCTCTTTTTCCTGTATTCTCTTTATGTTCAAATTTAATATTACAATTGATTCTAAGTATTATTGATTATAAGAAAAAAATATCATAGATTTGCGATTTTTTTTATTTGAGCATAAATCAAACGGGTGAAATTTATATTTGAGAAACAAGACTAATTCTGTAAAGTAGAAAAATGATTTATTTATATTTAGGGAAATTTAGGTCCGTGTGATTTTCAACCGTAGATGAGATCTGTTTTTATTTTGTCTTATTTTATATCTTCTTAAAAATCCCTAACGTAAGGTCGTGTCATATGCAGGTCAGGTGACAGGTCAGTGGACGCAGAGGTAAGGCACGAGGTCTATGCAGCATATAAATACATTTTTTCCAAAGGTAATTTTATGTATGTAATAAACACTTTATTTAAGATCATGATTGACTGGGGGCCTGTGGGGCATTAGGAAGGACCTCCAGCCTTAATTCCCCAGCTCCAATCTGCGTCTACCCCTGCTCAAATGGGATTATCAGTGATACCAAGCAGCAAAAAGAAAAAGAAAATGGTCAAAAATAACGTTTTAAGATCTTCATTGGGTGACTTAAGGCAGTTTTCGGTTCGTTTCATAATCACGGGTGAAGTTGGGTGACCCTAACCTTAATTAGCTTTGCCAAATATAATAAATTTAATTTTGTGTGTGTGTGTGTGCTATTTGAGAGTGTGAAAGTAAATATTTTGCTGAATAAGTACTAGGGGGGGGGGTTACGGACTATTGCCCATCATGACAGTTGTCCCTAACTTAATGCAAAATTGGACAGTTGCCCCTCAGAAATATGGAAGTGAAATATGTCACATAATTAAAAAATAATGAATGAAAATTCCTTAAATAATTACCCTCCTCAATAAGGTAAAGTTACTTCGCTTTGGTGTATTTGTATAGAGTATCGGAGGGGTTGGACTTTTCCCCCAGCTAGGAGGTTAGGTTAGGTTTAGGTTAGGTGACAAAGTTATACTAGACCTTGACCAGGCCATTAACAAAATCTATACTGACCCCCTAAGCCCGTGCTTTACCTAACCTAACCTAACCCAACCTCCTAGCTGGGGAAAAGTCCAACCCCCCCACACTCTATACAAATATCCCAATGTGTAGTAACTTTACCTTATTGAGGAGGGTAAAATTACAGTGCCAGAGTTATACTGGACCTTTACCAATAATTTATTATATCATACCTAGGTCAGGTTAGATTGTCATGGAAGGTTTAGTTATGGGCAATTATCTTAGTGAGTTGTCATCCTAAGGGGCAAGTGTCCAATGGGATGCTTGTCTAAATAGGCAAGTTTCCTACTTCTATATTAGGTTAATGTTTACTCTCACTCTCCTAGGTAGGAAAAATGATTGAAATTTACTCTATTTGAATGGGGTAGGTTAGATTATCTCTAGGTAAAAATAAGAGTCAGTAGGTGAAATTTCTATTCTTTTACAGTTTTAAATATTTTTCCAGTTATTGTTGCAGATGTCTGAACATATTTTAAATACATCGGTAATTTTATACAACAGGGGGTCTTTGGTTTACACTGTCCTCGAGTTACAATGTGTCTTCATTACAACACTTCTCCCATTATTATTGTTATTATTATTATTATTTTTTTATAATTTTTGGCCTGTATTATGTGTCTCAAGCATAAAGCAGATTCTTTTGATATCAGTGCTTTGAAGGAAAGGAAAGTCATCAGCATGGAAGTGAAATTAGAGATAGTGAAATGGTTTGAAAAGTGAGAAACTTTACTACTGCATTAGCGTAGGTGCTTATTTAGATGTGTTCTGACTTACACTGAAATTTGGGTTACGTCACATTTCAGGAGTGGAACTTTGACGTGATTCGAGGAACCCCATAGATTATATGATAGGACTTTTCTTTAATTTCAGAGACAATTATTCTTGCTAATTAATAGATTCTCATAATGAGTATTTTTATAGAAATTTGCCGCCAATACGGTGTTGAAAGTTAATGGTTTGCTACTTTTCGACTGTTATATCAGTTACATTTTTGGTCCAGCTATCAATATACAAGAGCCATAATTCCCTTATAAGGGGGATAGCAGAGTCACAGAAAAAACATAACTCATTATGGGAGGAAAACGCAGAGGAGGGGATTCCCAGTCCCCTTGCTTTGCCCCATGTAGTCGACTTTTACGACAGGTATTCTCACCCTCCCTCATTTTGTAGGGAAGTAGAATTCTGTCTTGATGTAGCCTACCCTGCATGTGGTTGGAGGCAACTATAAGGAATAGGGAATCTGGGTGGTGTCAGCCTGCCATGAATTTGATTTTCAAGCCACTAACTACAGTAACTAATGTTTTCCTTCTCCTAAAGAAGTAATGGGAGAAATGATGATGAATTTTGCTTGATGACTCAGGAAGTGACAAACCGGCATTTGAGCTCACTGAAGGGTGTTAGGAGGGCATCCAGCCGAAATTCCTCAACTCCATCCTCTCTTTGTCTAGATCCACTCAACTGGAGATTAATAGTCAGACATAAAATGGCAAGCAACATAAACATTGCTTGATGAAGTCCTGCTTTCTTTGTTCTGTTGTTATACTGTACTGACAATCATTCATGTGTCTTTAATTTGGATATGATATTCTGTTATGAATACAGACACTCCCCAACTTTCGAGCGAGTTAGATTCCAGAAGTTTGTTCGTAAGTAGAATTGTTCGTAAGTTGTGTTTAGGTAAAAAAAAAATACTATGCAGTACATACAAATGCAGTAGCATATAGTACTTAAATACTACATAAAACAAAAACTATAGAGTATTTATGAAGTTTAATACAGTAAAAATAATGTAATACTACAGTACAGTACAGTAATATATATGTTAATACATGGGAAGATATTGGGTAGGCTTTTGTTTGTATCTGTGAATGTTTGTAAGTCGGTTGTTCGTAAGTAAGGGAGCTTCTGTATCATGAATTTTGTTTTTATGAGCATTGTCATGGTGGCTCATAGGTAGATTGCGCGAATTGGGAAGTGTGTGACATGTGTTTGAGTCTACCTTAGGGTGTTAGGAATAGCATTCAGCCTTAATCCCCAAATTCCAACATGCCTGTATTAATGCTCCATCCCGTTTTGTTGATGATTATGACATGCAAGGTTCACCGATGTGATCATGTGGCTAGAACCATTTGATCCGTCTCTGTTATTGAGCTCACCTTAAATTTGGTTGCAGCAGAGTACAGAGCATCTCCCGTAGAATCACTTTCGACGGGGATGGATAACTGAGATAGGATAGGAAAGGAAAATCAGTGACAGCTTTGTGTGAACTCTCTTAGCCTGCTTCAGGGTGTCATCACTGGAGATCGGGTAAATAGGATGGGAAGGATTTGGGGGGGAAAATGCGAAGATGTAATAAAGAGAGTAAAAGGAGAGGGGCAGACCCTTTTGCTAAGTCCCTGAAAGCACCATTTTAATAGCTAGGTAATTATTTACGTAAGCCATAATCACCATTACAATGGATATGGCTTAGTTAAAGCCAAAACCTTGTCCCTGTTTGGGAGAAAAATACAAAGGAGGGGATTCCCAGTCCCCTTACCCAACCTTGTTTAGTTGACTTTTATGACATGCAGGGAAATATGCAGATGGTCTTCTTTTCTCACCCAGGGGGAATTGTATTATTAGAATGTTAAGTGTTATTTCTATAGATAATACCTCTTTCTTTCTAATTCCAGATTTGTTGAAGGACTGCAGAGCAACATCAGCCAGCAATTATTCTTATAAAAGGACAAAATGTTTTTAACAAACGTCCTCTTGAAAAAAGGAAAATCCAAGTAAGACCGACGCTTCTTTTGTTTATTTTGTATTGCTATTTTTATATATTTTGAGGTATATGACTTTACTCTCATCTGTCGAGCCAGGAGACCCCAAGTGGTTAGATTACGATATCCAGGAGGTGACAGGGCCATGATCAAGCTTGCCACAGGATTTTAGGAAGGCATCCATCCTTAATTTGCCAGCTTTAACCTGTCTGTGGCCACCTCCATAATGGGGATAAATAGCAACATCTGAAATGGCAAACAAACTTATCTACTATGAAGAAAAAACCAGAACTGGAATTCATGTGCAGAAATGGAGAACATTGCTTCAGGCAAATCCTTCTTAAGCTCAGATATGAAAAGTAATATTATCAAGCTTGTCTTAATTTTCTCCGCTTTGGATTGTTTTTTTATCATATGTCACTCTTAGTCACCTCCTTCTGTCTTTCCTAATTCTTATGACCTTTCATCCTTCAGAAAGCAGATCTATCGTCATCTCAGAGCTTAGTCCTCCATATCTCTGAGTCCTCTGTACTTTGACTGTTTTTTATGTCTGTTGTTTTCCTTTGTGTGACATTACCTCATCTCTGCCTTGTCCTTCGTCTCGGTATTTTCTCGTGGCCGGGCCTTTATTGATGAGGGCAGTTTCTGCCTATTCTGGTGTCGCACTCATAAAAAAAAAGAGAAAACAAAATTTGGAGGTGGCCACATGTATTGAAGCTTGGTGTCCTTCCCATTGCCCCACTATGGGCTCAAATGCGGGTCCAGGGCCTTCCAAGTAGAGCACTTTGCCACATTGCTATGGCAGTTGAAAATATGGAGACTTAAGATCTCTACTGGAATCTTAAAAAAAAAGGAAAAAAATCCACTCCCATGTAGGCTTTTCAGCCTTGAAAAAGTGTGCTGGGGAATTAAGACTGGAATCATATATATATATATATATATATATATATATATATATATATATATATATATATATATATATATATATATATATATATATATATATATATATATATATATATATATATATATATATATATATATATATATATATATATATATATATATATATATATATATATATATATATATATATATATATATATATATATATATATATATATATATATATATATATATATACATATATACATATATACATATATATATATATATATATATATATATATATATATATATATATATATATATATATATATATATATATATATATATATATATATATATTATATATATATTATATATATATTATATATATATTATATATATATATATATATATATATATATATATATATATATATATATATATATATATATATATATATATATATATATATATATATATATATATATATATATATATATATATATTTTGGGATAGTTCTCACATACCTTTTGTGAATTCGCTCTTTCTGTGTTGCTAAAAATGACGTTATTTATATGTTCAAATAACTAGCCTGGAAACCTCTTTCATGACACAAAATCAAAATCCATTCATACAAAATAACCTTAAACTAGTTTAGCAAACGTTTCATTTCTAGTTTTGTGTTCAAGTGAATTAAGTCTTATTTTATAGCAATACTGATGAGACCAACTTTATCCCTCCATATATATTTAATGAAATTGGGTAAATATATATCGTGTAGGATGTAAGATGCCTTTTTTTCTATGTTTTTTTTTTTCTCGGACTAATCTGGTGAATATATAACTCAACTTTATAGTTGTTCCTTGTGCATTTGCAAAGATTATTATAATTAAGAAAAAAAGGAGTGTTTTATGTAGTTATCTGAAGATATTTTTCTCCTATTATTGGTTTGGATTAACTTTCTCTTTGTAATTGCTAACGTGATGGAATATAATCAGAGTCGTGTGTAATTGCTAGCTCTTATTTGATGTTTTATTTGTCACTGTTAATACATATTCGAATGGGATTGAAGACAGGTTGGAGCTGGGGAACTAAGGTGGATGCTCTTTCTAATGCTTTGCAAAAGACTTAAGCACAGGTTTGTCACTTCCTGACTTTTATGTGTAATTACTAGGTAATTAAAAAATATATGTATCATAAATCAAGTGAATTATACATATCCATTTGATGTATCATGCTATGATATGCACGGTATATGTATTACGCCTAGAAAGTACACTCGTTATTGAAAATAGTGTAGCTATTGTTAGATGTCATATCTTTTTTATCTGAAATGACTGCAGACTGGTTAGAATCTCAGACTTTATTAGTAGTTGCCATTCTCTCTTATTTTAGGTTCTCTGCGGCGGGAACAAAACTATCGGGCACTGACGTTTTGGTGCCAGACTTTTAGGCTCTAATTTAGGTCGTAGAAGTTATATTGTATTGTATATTTCCCTAAAGCTGTCCTTACAAATGGTTTTCAAAATGTAAAAATCATTGTTGGTGCCAGATCCCTGGAGCCAAAATGGCTGCACTAAAATGTACCAAGCCCTCCGTCGCTCAGCACGTAACCTGTGCACTTCTGTTATATAAATCCTAGATTTGATTCCTAATAGTAGGTGGTAAAAGAAATCAATAATTTATATATATGTGTTATTTTATTTGAATGTTCTATTCACTAACCTTGGTCCATACTTGAGAGGATCATTAAATGTGATATGACAGCAATATGTCCACAATTTCAGTAGAACCGATAAGGTGTTCAATATGGCCTACTCGTGCCCATATCCCCACATCCTATGCCAGTAGGCAAGAAAAGAAATTTGGGGAGGAGGGAGGTGCCAATCCCACCCCATTTCTTTCGGGTAGCTCTTATACCAAGGAACACGAATGTGATATTCTTTTTCTCCCGTTACCACGGCTATCACATTTTTTTGCTTCTTTTACACATGGAATTTATGGAGGATTTCTTTTTCTCCCAGTACAAAAGCTAAAAATTGGAGAAAGTCTGTATCTCTTAAACACCAAGGCTATCCAAGCAAAGATTTTTTTTCTCACCAACACCTAGTCTTTCCAAAGTAGAACGTATTTTTCTCCTCAACACTTAGGCTGTCCAAGGGAGGAATTTTTATTTCTCTCCAATATCAAGGCTATTCAAGTGAGAAATTTTTTTCTCCCAAAACCAAGGCTATCTAATGGAAAAACTCCTTTTTTCCATCGAATAGGCTATACAAAGGAAGAATTCAGTTTTCCAACTCCAAGGATACCAAAGGGAAGAATTCTGTTTTTACAGCAAATAGGCTTTGCAAGAAAGGAAATCCTTTTCTTCCAAGCGCCAAGGCTATATAAGGGAGGAATTCTTTTCCTCCCTAACCAATTAGTTGCTAGCATGCAAAGAATGCAAGAACAAAATTTTTTATCCCCCATCATCAGGGCTATCACTTCTCGCGGTCAAGCATCAAGGCTATCCAAGGGAAAATTTAAGTTTCCCATCACCAAGGCTCTCCAAGTGGCGAACTCTATTTTGCAGATGCAAAGGCTATCTAAGGGAAGAAATCTATCTTCAACACCAGTACAATCCAAAGAAGGAATTCTTTTTCTCCCAAGCATCACGACTAAAAAGGGAAGAATTCTTTTTCTCCCCAAGTGTAAAGGTAACCTATTTGGTTACTTCTACAGAAATGACAAGAACAGAATTATTTTCCCCATCACCAGAGCTATCACTTCATGCTGTGAAATATCAAAACTAACCAAGGGATGAATTCTGTGGCTCCCAAGGCTATCCAGGGGAAAATTTTTGTCTCTCCTAAACATCAAGGCATTCCAATTGTGGAAATTTGATTCTCCCAAACACCAAGGCTATCCTAAGGAGGAATTTTATTTCTCTCGGGTACCTATGTTGTTCCTTTTCATTGCTTTTACAGCATACAGACATTACAAGAACTGAATTCTATCTCCCCCCTTACTAGGGCTGTCACAATTTTGGCCTCTATGGTAAGCATGGAATTCAAAGGAGGAATTCTTTTTCTCCCCAACACCATAGCTGTCCAGAGGAATAATTCTTTTTGTTCCTAATACCAAGCTTATGCACAGGAGGAAGTCTTTTTCTCCCAATCACTAGGTCTGTCCAAATGAGGAATTCTCTTTTCCCCAAACACCAAGACTATGCAAGGGAGGAATTCTTTTTCTCCCTAACACCAAGGCTATCCATAAGAGGAATTATATTTCTTCTCAACACCAAGACTATCCAAGCGAGGAATTCTTTTTCTCCCCAGCACCAAAGCTATTCCAGAGAGGAATTCTTTTTTCTCAACATCAAGGTTATTCAATGGATGAATTTTGTTTCTCCCAAACACCAAGACTACCCAATGGAGGAATTCTATTTCTTTGCAATACCAATCCTGTCCTATTTCATAGCATCTACAGCATGCAGAGATTGCTCTCATATATTTTGGCTTCTGTGAAACATATTGAATTCAAGGGAGGAATACTTTTCTCCAACACCAAGGCTATCCAGGGGTGGGATTCTTTTTCTCCCCAGTACCAAAGCTGTCCAAAGGAGGCTTTCTTTTTGACCACAACATCAAGACTCTCCAAGGGGTGAATTCTGTTTCTCCCAAACACCAAGAGTATCCAGTGGAAAAATTCTGTTTCTCTCCAGTACTAATGCTGTCCTTTTTCATTGCTTCTACAACATGCAGAGATTGCAAGAACAGAATTCTGTCTCTCACTTCACTTGATCTCTCACATTTTTTGGCTTCTATGAAACATAGATAATTCAAGGTAGGAATTCCCTTTCTTTCCAACACGAAGGCTAACCCATTTGTTACTCCAACAACAAGCAGAGAATACAAGAACCAAATTTTTTCTACCCCCAGCACTAAGAACGACAGATACATTTCATATAACCCCATTTCTTCATTTAGTCAAACATGGAAGACTGCATGACACAACCACACATGGAGCACAACATACACTCCCTGTGAACTCTGTGGGAAAGCCTGGGATTGCAGTGGCCTTCCTTAGGGACTAGGGACTGATAGGCTAAACAACATAGAAAGCCAGAAACAAAAACAACAACAATAACACATTTTATATGTGTTATATATCAACTCACTCGTGCATTATAATTTTTGCAGGAAAGTTGTGGTACTGATGGAGAGTGTTGTCAGCGGTTTCAAAATTGTTACGTCCAGGGAACGACTCGCTGACAAGAAAGAGTTTATTACCTTTGATCCTTACAGTAAGTTTGCAAATTTTGCTTCGTTTTTGATTTGTGGTATTTTATCAATATTTTGTTGTGTAGCACAAGACCCGTGCCTAATTACCCTGTTTGTGACCCAAGCAGGGTGGTGGGGGAAATTGTGGCAGCCATTTATCCACAAGGAGATAGGGGGAGTGATTGCAATATAATAGCTTCTGGGGAATGTGTGTGCTTTGACTTTTTTATTCCAGAGGAGCTAAGAAGTGATTGCAGTATTATAGCTTTTTGGAAATGTGTGTGCTTTGACTTTGCCATCCCCTTTACAAGTGGGATTGCAGCCTTTGTATATGTATGTATTTTTTTGAAATGGATTATAAGGTTGGATTGTGTAGTCTCTTGTTTCTATAAGCACACATGCCTGTACATTTATATACATTGGGTGAGGTCCCCCTTTTAAGGGTGGTGGCCGAGTCAAAGCACACATTCACTAGAAGCTGATATACCTTGATCACTTATCTTACCTCCTTGGGAAGCTATAATGCATGATAGTTTATATCCTTGTCGAAGTAGATATGGAATATGTAATTTGTGTAGTTGATGTGTACTCTTCTTTAGTTGAGAGAAATAAATACACCTGATCTAATTTGTAGGAAATGGCACTGTGGTTGCCTACTTCAATCTACACTTTGTTTGCTGTTTTATGTGTCACTAATAATCCCTATTGTGGGGATGGATGCAGAAAGGTTGGAGCTGGAAAATTAAGGCTAGTTCCCTTCTAATGCTCTGCATTGGGCTCAAACACAGCTTTGTCAATTTCCGAGACGAGACTGTAACTACTGTGCTAACCATGGTCTCCCAACTTTCAACTATAGTACAATGGATATTATTTTTTGTTTTGGTGCTTTTCTTTGTTCTAAGCAGTACTTGTATTCTTGTAAAAGTGTATAGGGGGATATTCAGATTTTACTGAAATTTGCATAGGGGAAACAATGTTATTTAAGCTTGGTGTGATGTAGTATATGAAGACAATGGCAGTATGTGTACTAATATATAATATGATATTCAGTGCAAAGACTTTCTTAGGTGGGACCGCGATAGTACAGTAGCTAGAGCAGTTAACTTGTGAGGCGACCGACCTACCATTGCTCCCATTGCGGGGCATTAAGTAGGGCATGCAATCTAACTCCACAGCTGTAACCTGTCAGTGTCCACTCCCATAATGGGTATTGGTATGACACAGAAAACAGCAAACAACAACTAATTTCTTTGGTGCTCCTGTTATGGAGGCTTTTTTACAGTAAAATAATTTTCCTGTGTTTCTTTGAAGTGGGGTATTATAGGAGTAAGAACATCTTTGTCTATTCCCAATTTTGCTTTAAAGAACGGCTTGGAAAGATGCTTTTGAAGGGGGACACAAATATACCTGCGTGTTGGAAAAGTTGACTAAAAGGAGCGGACTGAAGGAAAGGGTAATTTCCTCCTACAATGTGTCTATTGTTTTTCGACTCAGCCACCTCCCATATAAGAGGGATTATGGCTCTTGTATTAAGATTTGATAGGCAAAACTCAAGATCTATTTCCAAAATAGTAAGTTGTTTATGAATGACACCGTGATGGGTGAAGAAAATTGCCTCATTGACCTGGGCACCAAGAAAATGATGTGAAAGAGAGAGAATTAGAGATGGAGAGAGTTGTGACTTTTCAAATGTGAAAAGGTAATTAGAGAAATGTAACATATACACCAGAATATTCAGTGTAAATGTGGGCATAGGAAAAGATCCATACCGGAGGAAGACTATACATTAAGCTGTTCTGTGGTATGTAAATGGTTCTTAGCCTGTTATGCTATGTCCTTAGTACATGAATCCTTTCATTATCGTAAGGAACATGCTTACTTGTAACTGTGAGAATGGAAAAATGTATTCATAACGTTTTCATTTATGTGTTTGCAAATTTAGGATATCCATGCCTTCAAGTTTCCTCAGTAAAGAAACATAATATTGGGAAACAAAGCAGTTGTTCTTCTTAGTTCAGTATGCCACAAAGGGTTACAATAACAGTGAATTGATTTTGTGTCCAGTTTTAATAGTGGCTGCATATATACTGCTATGCTGTCCTGATTCAGCAATTGCCATTTATGGCGAGAATTCAGAGCTGGTGACAGCATTTGTTCATTTGCTCCCTAATGGTAGAAGTAGAAACATTGAAGAAGATATGATCAAGTTAACCTTTGTACCTACTCTTGTATTTTTACATTTTTTTTGTTAGATGTAAATGTATTTTGATTATCAGAGATAATCAGGCTTTGTTGTTGTTGTTGTTTTTGTTTCTCTGAGGTGCTTGGCTGAATAGCTCCAGTTCCCTAAGGAAGGCCACTGTCAATCCTAGGCTTTCCCACAGAGCTCTCAGGGATTGTATGTTGTGTTGATTGTGTATGTGGGGCATGATACAGTCTTCTATAACGTGTTTCCTGGGTTGCTGTCAGTGTCCCCAGCTAGAAGGAACCTTTGGGAATTGTCTGCTGGAGAGTCATTTCTCTTTTTAAAAAAATATTTTTTGTTTGTTGTGTTGAGAGATGAGGTAGATTCCTGGATGACCGAAGCCTCTCCCAGGTTCTCGTCCCCTGTTAGGGGCAGTTTGTCCTCTTTTGTTGCTCCTTATCTGAGTTGTGGCTTCTATTGGTCTACCTACGCAGAGGACGCTGCTAAACCAGGTCCTAGAACCTCTGATAATTGAATTGCTATGAAACTGAAATGATTGAACTTTACTTCCTTTAAGCCTTTTTTCCTGGAAAAACACTTTTCAGTCATTATAATGTATGTTTTTGGTGTTTTATATGTCACTTAATCCCTGATATGGGTGGTTACTGAATCCACTTTTTGGTGGTGGATACAGACAGGTTGGAGATAGGGAAGTAAGGCTGCATGCACTTCTTAACACCCACCTGTGGGCTCATTCGCAGGTCTGTCATCTCCCATGTCGAGTATTCCAACGACTGATGTACCGCCATCTCCTTTGTGTGATAAAGTTAAATTGGATAAGATTTTGGGATCAGGTAATGATTAGCAACCCTCAGTATATTAAATTACCCCATAGATTATTGGGTTAGGTTAGGTTAGCATAAGTTAAGTTAGACATCAACCTAACCTAATTAGCATAAGCTACTTTATGGAATTCTTTAATGTACTTGGGGTCGCTACTCTTTACCTGATCCAGAGTTAGTAGCAGTGGTTGCAGCACTTGACTCTTGAAGTGACACACCCGAGATCAATCTGGCCAAAGGGCATCAGGGTGGGCATCCAGCCCTAATTCCCCAGCTCTAACTTGTCTGTGTCCACCCCATATTGAGGAACAAGAGTGGCACATAAAAAGGCAACAACAACACTCCTTGAGAATTAGCTGAACAAATAATTGTTTACGTCATTAAGAGTTGTATTGATCCACGACTCTCAGGCGTCAGGTCGAGGGTTCGCGCCCCGTCATGGTCTGAGGTTAGCAAGGGCATGCACTCAGGGTAACAGTTACATATGCCAAAACAAGTCCTTCGCAAGAAGGCAACCGTCCTAGCCCTTGATAAAAAAGGGAGTCTGTGACGTAAAACCGGAACAAACAAACATTGATGTTCAATCTACGTAACTCTAAAAATGTTTACAGATTTATGGGACATGATTTTTAATTGATTCTATTTGCACTAGCCATGTATATCATTATAGAGTGCTTGGAAGGGGTACCATGAATAATTGTAGTTAGTTTTATGGCATGCCTTCATTCCTTATTTAAAAATCACGTACAGCGCTGCATTAAAATGTTCTTTTATCAGATATTTTACTTGTTCTGCTCTCATTTCTTACAAAAAATGCTTGGGTAGCGAGGTTTTCCTGGTGCCATTGAAGTATAGTTATAATTTCCATATTGATTTCATCAGACCTTGTTCCTGATGTATTTCATTATAGCTATCTTTTGCCATTTTATGTTCAACTGTGAATCCTTATTCGAACGGGGTTGTACACAAACAGGTTGAAGTTGGAGAATGGTAGGCTGAATTCCCTCCCTAGCACCCCACGGTGAGCTTGAATGTGGGTCTGTCTTCCCGAGTGCATTGCTCTAACCACTGTGCTCCTGCAGTCCCCAGCATAGCTCTCCATAGTTGCTAGGTGATATTCTTAAGGAAGATTAGTTTTTAGTTATATTCCTAGTTAGGGAACCACTCTTTTATGTTTACAACTGACTATTTATACTAATGCAACAGCATAAACACTGAATATATACAAGTAGGCCAGGGGGCCTCGGCAGCTCAGTGGTAGAGTTAACCCCTTAACAGATTAATTTTTTTTAACGTTGCGTGTCAAGCTGAATCTAATTTTTTAATTTAATTAATTGAAAATATAAGATGTTTAGACACTATGAATCTTAATTTCAACTCAAAATAACGATTAATTATATGAAAAAAAAAATTATTAGTAAAATCTCAATTTGATGGCCTGTTGCTGGTCTATAATAAGTTATCTTGTAGAAGATGTACACACACAATTTGGTCTGTCACTGTATATCTTGTATGATTAGTTTTGACATTGTTTTTGAAAATAGGCTGGCATAAAAAACATAATGATACTTACTAACTTTATTTAGATAAACAAGCTTATTTTGTATATTTTTTTTTTTGAAACATGGGCTTATACATAGACTACCTTCACATATATCACACATAGAGCAAGACTCTCTTCTGATAGATTTTCCTTTGCTATCTCCTTTCTGAGAATAAAAATAAATTACTAAAGTACTGCACAAAATGTCAAGAGGATGAATATATATCTCGACAACAGTGTATCACCCACATAGGAAGGTAACGGAACTGTTTGAGGTGTACAATATACACTGTAACCCACTAAAACAGCAGCAATATCTGCTACCAGACGTACGATAACATGAGATACTTCGTAGAAGCCAAAAATAACACTTTGGATCACGAGATATGTTGTATTACTCATGAAATAGCATTTAACTTCTTCACAAGCTATCTCGTGGAGAGTCCAAAATTTTTAGAAAATAGACTGAGAGATATCTCGGGTCAGTATGTTAAGGAATTAAGAAATGACTAACGCGGGTTTGAGCTCACCGCTGGGCGTTAGGAATGACATCCAGCCTTAATCTCCCAGCTCCAATATGTACATCCACCACCATTTGAATGGAAAGTAAGTCATAAAACGGTGCTAATATGCTAATTATTTATCATTTTATATCTCTCACCTTGCAAGTGTTCCGGTATTTAATATTAGTTTCTAATTCTTTCCTTTAAACAAAGCTGTGTTGAAACCCACTGCAGGGTATTAAAAAGGGCAACCAGCCTTAATTCCCCAGCTCCAACGTGCCTGGATGCATCATCATTTCAATGGAGATTATTAGTGACTCATAAAATGGCAAAGAACAGCATCATTTCAAAACAGCTTCAAGCAAAAGTTTTTAAATGTTGGAGATTAAAACCCTTCTGTGCTGTAGTGTAATTTGGTGAATAAATATTTGTCTTTAGCTGTAGTTTTGCAGTCTGTTCCCATTGGAGCCCAAGATTTAGGTCATGTCCTTGACAAGGTACCCTTGAAAGTGTGTCCAGAATGAAGGCGAATTTTTTCATTAGTAATCCATGGAAATTTGTTCAAAGTATAGGCAATTTCCGTGACTAGGAACCTCTGGAAGTTCCTCTAAATTATAGGCCCTTTCCTTACCTAGGAACTCCTGAAAGTTTGTCCAATATATCGACAATTTCCTTGCCTAGGATCCCCTGTATGTTTGCCCAACATATAGGAGACCTCCTTGTCTAGGAACCCCTTTATATTCTCCCAGCATATAGGAGATTTCCTTAACTAGGAACCCCTGTATGTTCTTCCAGCATATAGGAGATTTCCTTGACTAGGAACCTCTGTATGTTCTTCAGCATATAGGAGACTTCCTTGACTAGGAACTCCTGTTTACCCAAAATATAGGCAATTTCTTTAACGAGTAACCTTAGGAAGTTTCTAAATACATCAGATGAAAGATTTTCAAAACTGCCTACCTGCTTTGTTGGCAGGGAACCAAGAAGCCAATGACAATAAAAAATTTTACACATGGGAGCACTCTGGAAAAAAACTTGTTATCCCCTAAGCTGCCTGGTAAAAAAGCCCCAAGTCCATAAGGAAGGCCACTGCCAATCCTGGGCTTTCCTAAAGAGCTCTCAGGGAATGTACTTTGTGTTGTTGGCATATGAGGTTCTGTGCATCGCAGTCTTCCATAAGGTGTTTGCACCTAGAAGGAGTCTTCGAGAAACAACCTCCAGAGGAACGGGAACACCAAGGGAAAAGAAAAGTCAAAGTAGTGATCTGTTTACACTTATTCACTGCGTGTCGTAAGAGGCGACTAAATGTGGACGGGGCGAGGGGGCTGGGAATCCCCCCCTTGTATTAACCTCCTGCGAGACGTCAAAGAAGAAGGGAAGTAGAGGGGAGAATAACTTCAACCCAAACTCTAGTTTTGGGGTGTCTAAATGTACATGGTTGTAGTACGATAGAGAGCAAAAGATGTGAGGTTGGATATATGTTTGGTAGGAGGAGGATGGATGTATTGGCATTGTGTGAGACAAAGACGAAAGGAAAAGGAGAAGTGGCATTTGGTGATGTGACAGGTAGGGTGTCTGGGGTTGAAAGGGGGAGAGTAAGGGAATGTGTGGCATTATTGCTAAGTGAATGGATGGTAAATAAGGTAGAGGAATGGAACGAAGTGTCATCTAGGATAATGTGGGTGAGGGCTAGGATAGGTAGGGAATGTTGGGCTTTTGTTAGTGCGTATGGGCCAGGATGTGAGAGAAGTGAGGAAGAGCGGGATGACTTCTGGAATGAGTTAACTAGGTGTGTGGATGGTCTGAGTAGAAGGAACTATGTAGTTGTGTTGGGTGACTTGAATGCCAGAGTGGGTGATGGAGAGGTAAAAGGTGTTGTAGGAAAGTATGGGGTACCAGGTGGGAATGAGAGTGGCGAGAGACTGGTAGATATGTGTGTGGAGCAAGAGTTGGTGATAGGTAATAGTTTTTTCAAGAAGAAATTAATAAATAAGTATACATGGATGAGAGTGGCAAATGGAAGAGTGAAAGAAAGAGCATTGATGGATTATGTATTGGTAGCAAAGAGCATGATTGGTAGAGTGAAAGATGTGCATGCATTTAGGGGTATGGCTGCTAGGATGTCTGATCATTTTTTGGTTGAAGCAAAAATGGTAATAGCAAAAGAGTGGGGAAATAGAGTGGGGGGATGTAGAAGGGAAATGGTGAAGGTGGAAGAGTTGAAAAAGCCAGAGAAGAGACAGGAATATCAGGACAGGTTGAAAGTGGCATATGACAGGGTGAAAGAAAGAGAAGTTGGGGAGTTAGAGGAGGAATGGTGGTTGATGAAAGAATGTGTTGTGGGACATGCAAGTGATGTGTGTGGAAAGAGGTTTGTTAGAGGTGGCAGTAATGCGAGATGAAAATGAGAGAGAGATTACAAGAGAGGAGGTGAAAAGGGCATTGTATGAAGCGAAGGCAGGTAAAGCACCTGGAATGGATGGTGTGAGAGTGGAGTTGTTGAAAGAAGGGGGTGTGACTGCATTGGAATGGTTAGTGAGAGTGCTTAATATATGCTTTATGTTGTCAATGGTGCCAGTGGAATGGGTGATTGCTTGTATAGTGCCCCTATACAAAGGTAAGGGAGATGTGTATGAATTTAGTAATTTTAGGGGTATAAGTTTGTTGAGAGTGGTAGGAAAAGTGTATGGTAGGATACTGGTTAATAGGATTAGGGATAAGACAGAAAATGTGATTGTGGAAGTGCAGAGTGGTTTTAAGAGAGGTAGAGGTTGTATAGATTAGATTTTTATAGTTAGGCAGTTATGTGTGAAATATTTAGCAAAGGGTAAGGATGTGTATTTTGCATTTTTGAATCTGGAGAAAGCATATGATAAGAGTTGATAGAGAGGCAATGTGGAATGTTTTGAGGTTATATGGAATTAATGGTAAACTGTTGCATGCAGTGAAGAGTTTGTATGAGGGCAGTAGAGCTTGTGTTAGGGTAGGGAATGGAGTGAGTGAGTGGTTTCCAGTGAGTGTGGGACTGAGACAGGGATGTGTGATGTGACTATGGCTGTTCAATTTGTATATTGATGGAGTCGTAAGAGAGGTGAATGAGCGAGTGTGTGGTTGAGGTTTGAGAATGGTAGATGGGGATGATAACGAGTGGGAGCTGAATCAGTTGCTGTTTGCAGATGATACTGTGGTGGTGGCAGATTCAGAGGGAAAGCTGTGTCAGTTAGTGTCAGAATTTGGAATGGTGTGTGAAAGAAGGAAGTTGCGAGTGAATGTGGGAAAGACTAAGGCTATGAAGTGCACAAGAAATGAGGATGGTGCTGGATTGAATGGTATGTTGAATGGAGAGACCCTTGAGGAAGTTTATCAGTTTAAGTATTTAGGCTCGGTTTTAGCTGCAAATGGTGGAGTGGAAGCAGATGTGTGTCACAGAGTGAATGAAGGATGTAAAATGTTGGGTGCATTGAAAGGAGTGATGAAGAATAGAGGGTTGGAAATGAATGTTAAGAAAGATTTGTATGAGAAAGTGGTTGTGCCAACTGTGATGTATGGATCAGAGTTATGGGGTATGAAAGTAAGTGAGAGACGGAAACTAAATGTGTTTGAGATGAAATGCCTGTGTATGATTGGTGTATCTCAGTTGGATAGGGTTAGGAATGAAGTGGTGAGAGCAAGAACGGGTGTGAGGAGAGAAATTGCAGCCAGATTAGATATGAATGTTCTGAGATGGTTTGGCCATGTGGAAAGGATGGATGATGAAAGACTTCTGAAAAAGGTGATGAATGCAAGAGTTGATGGGAGAAATGCTAGAGGGAGGCCTAGGTTTTGATGGATGGATGGAGTAAAGAGAGCCCTGAATGATAGGAGGATGGATGTGCGGGAAGCAAGTGAGTGTGCTAGGAACAGGAATGAGTGGCGAGCGATTGTGACGCAGCTCTGATGGGCATCTGCTGTTACCACGAGGCGCATCTTACAGAGGTAGCCCTGTGGTAGGGGTAGTAGGGGGCTTGGCAGTTGTGAAGCGACACAGGTTGTGGAAGAGCCGGGAGGAAGGGCTGTGGCGCTCCAGCAGTGCCATCGGAACGGTCGCTAGCTCCCTCGTCATTGCCCATAGAGCAAAGTAATCCCCTTATTTTTTTCTTTTTTTTGATGTTGGCTACCCCCCAATTAAATAGGAAACAGCCAAGGTAGATGGATAAGAATTAGTATGAAATTATTTTAATCTTGAAAGTAGATATATAATGTAGCATAACAAAAATTTTTCTATAATCTTTATGTATATATTTTTTTTTCATCTACAGTTCGAATGCAGTGCGTCTTTAAAGAGAGGAAAAAGATACGCAGCATCTGAGCTACGATGTTTGAGACCACTGTACAGTATGCGTAATATAAAGTATTGAATATTTAAGCACATTATTGTTATATGTAATAAATGGCATAGAGTATACTTACTTTTATTTGCTTCCTAGATATTGTCTGATCTTGTAAAGAAGAGGAACCTCATGGTTATTCTTCAGCCTAACTTACCCTAAGCTAAGCTAACCCAAATAAAACCAAGCCCTAACCTGACCTGACCTGCCTAGACTTCATATTTTTGGTAATTCTAGTGTTATTCATATTCCAAGTTCTTGGGGTTACTCATTTTTGCAATATCCAGATTGACTCCTTTTTTTACATTGATAGTAGTTTAATTACAGAATTTAGATTTTACTTTGTTACCAGTAATGGAAACTATATGGCACATGGCGGCTAACACGGGTCTCTTGTTCCATTTTGTTCTCTTTTATGGATGCTACTCTCTACCATCAGAGTTAGTAAGGTGGTCACAACCATTGTAAAAGAAAATTACTGTTGGGAACGCTAATTATCGATCTCTCGCAAGCCATGGTCATTTATTACCAATGTTGCCAATGAGTGAGGGAGACCTTGCTGTTATATAACTTTCAACACACATTGTCCTTTACCACTTGTGAGTTAACCTCTATTTGAATTGGGATTAATAGAGACACATATTATGGCAAACAATTGTCCTCTGTTGCCAGAGTCTGTAAATTGACCACAGCAAATGAAGAAAATTACCAGAAAATAATTGTATATGAAACACTTAATAGTTCTTGTATTACTAGTATAATATTTCTCCTAGATATTATAATTGTTGCACAGTTTTTAAAACTCCCTTTAATTTTGTATGACAATGTAATTCTTGATTACTTTGATGAAGGTCATTAGTTAGGTTAATCATCTAAGTGGATATTTTTAATGACAGTTTTACTTGGCTAATGTAGTTAGTCTTTTGTCTGACAAATGTTTTGAACTGTTTGTGAAGTAATGGGTCTTTACTCTTAATATTTGCTTGTCATTGTTTGCACTAGGCTTAATATATCGGCCAAAGTTGGTCTACTGCTTAAGAAATATTTTGAATTGTTTTGGTGACAGTTCTGAATTAATTGTGACTGTTAATAGGCCAATTATCATAGTTTGCACTAGACTTAATGAGTCAATCAAAATTAGTCTGCTGTTTTAACAAACAGTTTGATCCTATATGATGACATTTATTTGCTGTTACGGTTAATAGGTAATTTGTTATAATTTGTACAAGGTTAAACACATTAGTCAAAGCCAATCTGGAGTGTTTTGGAGCTGAAGAATTAAGGCTGGATGTCCTTCCTAGCACCCTGCAGTGGGCTCGATTGTGGATCTGTTACCTCTCTAGTCAAGTCCTCAAACCACTTTGCCTTCGCAGTCCCAAATTTTGTCTCTGCTGATGTATTCTACATTCACCTGAATTGCTGAAATGCTGTCAGGGCTTATGCACTCTGTGTAAATGTTGCTCATGTAATAATAATAAACCTTTATTTCCATTACAATACAATGGGTATTCGTCAGCCGGGGCAAGCCCCAACCCCCCACTGTGGTGCCCTGCCACAGCAGTTCCTGCCAGTAAACAGCTTAAACTCTCGGTCTTGGACGGGAACCGATCTTTCGAGCTCGTGAATGCGAAGCCAGCTCGTTACCACTGTACTAGCCAGCTGAGGTATTTCAGTGGTAGAGTGCGCAAGTCACGAAGCAATAACGCGGGTTCAATTCAACCATGTGTTAGGAAGGGCATCCAGTCTCAATCCCCCTTTTAGCTCCAGCATTTATGTGTCCACTCCCTTTTTAACGGGGACTACGTGTGATACATAAAATGGTGCTTAACTCTAGTAAGCTAAACAGTTTAGAGAGAACTGTAAACTGGTTTGTATGTCACATTTAGTCCTCACTTAAATGGGGGTGGCCACGGAGAGGTTAAAGTGGGAGGATTAAGACTGGATGCCTTTCCTAACATCCTACAGTGGATTTGAACATGCATCAATTGCCTTTCAACCTGTGTGCACTACCACTGAATCACTGTGGCTCCCAGTACACAGAATTATGGTTTTTATACTGTACTTCCTTAATTCTTTAAATTGAAAGAAACTGTTCTTAGATTTGATAATGTCCAGTTGTTTAAGTAGAGAAGAAACGTTTTATAGTTTGGAACGTAAAGTTTCACATCTACTACAGTATTTAAGTGTCATGAAATTTGTTTTGGTCCAGTGTCGTTTGAGAGATGCAAATGTAGTCTGATGTAGATTAAAGTAATTATTTGGAGAAGTATAGTGTAAAGTATAAATTTGGAAAGTCATAGCTTGGGGAAAAATAAATAATTTAATGACAAACTAAGTAAACTTCAAATTACTACATTTTTGTAGAGGAATGTAGACATGTGCATACTTATTATAAGTTTTTAATACTTATTAGTATTCCCTTTAGCATAAAGTTGTCAGCAGATTATGATGTCGAGATAATACCCGAGCAGAGTGTCTTCTCGCATTTGCTTTGGAAATGTGTAACTATGTTGAGAAAAGGTGATTGTATTTTTGTGATGAAGTGATATAGTATTTTGTTCTATCCTTTTTGGCAATATTTATGATTCTTTCCAACTAGATTGTGTGTGTGATATTTGTTTAGGAAAATGCTAATTTTTCCTGTGCCTAATATAAGCACTAATTTTCACTACTCTAGAGTATAGCTGTTAATTTCACCATGCAGACAGTTAACTCGTGTGAAATTTAACACTCATACTGTAACTCATCACAGCATTGGTACATAAGGCACTCTATATTCCTATGTTTTTTATCAATATGATTCCCAATTTGGGATGAACACAGACAAATTCAAGCTGGGAAATAAATCTGGATACCTTTCCTATTACCCCGCTGTGGACTCAAACGCAGGTCCGTCACCTCCCAAGTCGATTATTCTACCGCTATGCTACAGTGGTCCTCTCGTAATAAAGTATTTAACTTGTGGAATTACACATTCTATTAGTATCTATCTTATATGTAGTCTGCATTTGCTCTTACACTGTAAAATTATGCAAGATGTTTATTCTTTTGAATTTATTTAGTAATACCCATTGTAACCTTGTGGAATAAGGGATATTATTATTATTATTATTATTATTATTATTATTATTATTATTATTATTATTATTATTATTAAATGGTATTTCCATTTCTTGTTTAATTCTTTCATGCAGTTTGCTTTGCTTTATACAAGAGATTTTAATCTTAAGTTTATAAGCTTGAGTAAGGAAAGTCCAGATTTTTCTTGCATTGTGACACATTTCACTTATGAGTCATCCGTTCATTGACTCATCACCATGTTTGTGGTAATTTGTGGCTATATTTTACTGAATTACATATTTACGTTCCTGAATATAGTGTTTCTCATCAGTTCACATGGGGCGCAAGCAGAGTTTGAACCAAAATATTTATACTGAATACCTCCTCCCTGTTTCACTGCATGTCGTAAAAGTTGAGTAAATGGGGCAGAGTGAGGGGATTGAAAATCCCTTATTTTGCATTTTACTCTTACAAGTAGTCAATTTTTTTTTGCTTTGACTGAAATACCCCTATTACAAGGGGAATTTTTTCCTTACTGATTATGACACTGATGTGAGGCTGAAAGAATAGTCAACATATTGAAGATCTTGATACATTGTAGGATTAGACCCTGAGATGACGATATATCAGGGTTTTTAAGGAAGATAGGTTATAAGGATTAAGGAAGACAGGCAAAGGAAGACAGTTCATTGCTGGAGGTGGAAAAAAAGAAGCCGTCATTGCACAGACCCATCCATTAGCTACAATCTCCACACACTACCTGTACGATCAGGCTGCCTGGCATTCCATGGAGGAGGATGCAACTTACCAACTCATCAGATCAGCGATGGAAGTAGTACCGATAGAAATGAGAAATAAATGATAGCCTTTGGCTATGAAAAAGTAAGAGAAGGGTCATTAATGAATGATATCGCGTTAGATTCAACCCTACGATAATTAAAGTGATAAGACGAAGCACCCCAGGTTTGAGAGCAGTACAGGTATTCCAAACAGAGATGGATATGACCTTATAGATTTTTAGTAACTGAAAAAGGGAAAAGCTGTAATGAAAGTGAAACAGAACCCAGTTTCTTCGATTCATTTTCAAAATTTTAATTCTGTGACTCTTCCAAAACAAGTTATAAGTTATCAGAATTCCTAATATATTAATAATATTAAGAGGATAAATTTCGTTATTTTCGAAGACAATAGGGCTATCAGGAGAAGAAGAAGAAGATTAAGAGATAGCCAGAAAATGTCTTTGAGGCATTAAATTTAACTAAATTTTATGTGCCAAACTCTGATATTCTCTGCAAACTGGCGTTGAGAGTTAATGCAAGTCTGATACGTGCAGAGAAGGCAGAAAATGAGTATTGATCATTCTATTATATATGGAATCATAAAAAGAGGTATGGATTTAATCATATAAGAAAATACTACAACTTAATGAGAATATATATTCGGATAGAGAGATACAAAATCAATACGAGGGGAATTAGTGAAAGACCTTTGGGAGAATGAACCACGGTAGTGTTGTGGTAAGATCACTCGACTCGGTAGGTGCCACAGGCACTCCCAGATTTGCTTAAAAGGTCATTATTACAGTGTCATTCATAAGTATTACACATTTACAATAAAATTTGTTTTATTATTCATATATATAAAGTGGCATACGAAAATAATAATTATGTAATAATGTAATGAGTTTTATAAGTACATTAAAAAAAAACACAACCACAAACACATTTGTAAATGAATTTACATTTTTAGTGCTAGGTAAAAACTTAATATTGGAGACATAGACAAATTGGAGCTGGGGAATTAAGACTGGATGTCCCTCCTAACTCCCCGCGGTGTGAGTGATCGTGGAGTCGTCACTTCCAGAGTAGAGTATTCTAACCACTAGGCTACTGCGGTCCCCTGTAGGTAACATAAGATAAAGGTGAGTTAGTAAATGTTTTTTCTTTCCTGTGAGTTGGCACAAAGTTTTGTGTTGCTGTTAATCCCCATTCGAATGGGGGTGGACACAGACATGTTAGAGCTGGGGAAGTGGGCGGGATACTATATCTAACGCCCTCTGGTGAGCTCGAACATGAATCTGTCAGTTTCAGTCGAACGCTAACCACTGCGCTTCCGCGGGTGCCAACAACACACATTTAATTAAATATATTAAAAAATAGAAAGGGGAAAGAGAGCAAGAACAATGAACGGAGTTGGTGGTAATGAAACGACAACACCCGACTCCTCCTCCTTCGTGTCCAGCACTGATCACTTCCAGATCTCCCTAACCCCACCCGACCCTTTCCCATATGTGGCCACGCCCACTCTTCCAGCCAAGTCGTTATTCTTTTGTTTATGGTCACTGAAAGGGAAATGTGGGAATTCCCTCATCCCATTTTCCCATTACCCATTTCCCCTTTTATTGAGTCTAGTCTCCAATGAGGTAGTTCATTTATCCCCTAGAATTCTAGTGTTAATCTATACAAAGGAGTTCTAGTAAAGACAGAGAGGAACTGTCAATGTTATGTCTTCAACAGGTCAGCTTATCAAAGGTGAGGTGAACAGGTAACTAGGTCACAATTTTTTTTTTCAGGTCTTACTTGATAGAATATATGATTCTAGTCACCGTGGCTCAACCGGTAGCGTCCGCGACTCTGAGGCGTCAAGTCGAGGGTTCGCGCCCCGTCACGGTCTGAGGTTAGCAAGGGCATGCACTCAGCGTAAGGATTACATCTGCCAAAACAAGTCCTTCGCAAGAAGGCAACCGTCGTAGCCCTTGGTTGAAAAGGGAGCCCGTGACGTAAAACCGGAACTTGATAGAATATATATGATAGCAATTTTGGTATTCAGTCTGCGTTTAGTGTTCAGCTTTTATTTTTTGTCATTATCAAATTAGATGCCATACTCTGACAGTAAGGGTCACCACAATTGTAACAAGAAAACAGAATTGGCAAAGCCTCAACATGCCATGGACAACTTTACCTTGCCAGCCAGCTGTTAATGCAAACAAATAAGAGAAAATTAGATTATTTGAAAAGAGATTTATCAAGTAACAAAAAAACTTTTGTCATTTTGTTGATTTTGTTATTTGCCGTTTTTTTATGTGTCACTATTAATCCCTGTAAGGAAAATGGACGCAGACAGGTTAGAGCAGGAGAATTAAGTATGGATATCCTTCCAAACGCTTCCCGGAAGGCTCGAATACGAATCTGCCAACTCCCGTGTCACGTGCTCCATTCACTGCGTTTTGCGGTCCCCAAAGCTTTGTTTATATTACTTAGAATATTTTTTTTATGAGTGTGACACCGTGACAGGCAGAAACTGCCCTCATCAATAAAGGTCCGGGCACGAGAAAATACCAAGACGAAGGAAAAGATAAAGGTTAAGGACAAGGCAGAGATGAGGTAATGTCACACAAAGGAAAACGACAGACAAAGAAACAGTCAAAGTACAGAGGACCCAGAAATATGGAGGACTAGGCTCTGAGATGACGATAGATCTGCTTTTTGAAGGATGAAAGGTCATAAGAATTAGGAAAGACAGGAGGAGGAAGAGAGTTCCAGAGTCTGGAGGTAGATGGGAAGAAGCAGTCGCTGCACCGACCAATCCGCGAGCTACAAATCTCCACACAGTTATCAGCATTGATGCGAGAAGCGAATATGTACTCAGAGATATACAATTGCTCTAACAAATTTCACAGATTTCACCATTATTTCACATATTCCCACCTTGAGTATAAGGTTAGGAATGGCTTAGTGGTGCAAATGTGTCCCCGTGGTGCAGTTCTCCGGGTCAGCAGACACCCACACAGTTAACATGACTGCAAAAAGGATTTTTGCTTTTTCTCGTGTTTTCGTTTTCATGGTTTTGATATCAGCTTTAATGCGGCTTTTTATGTTTATTATTTTTTTTTTTTGGCTTTAGGGAGTATTTATTTATTGTTTTAATATTTATTTTCATTTGGGGGATGTCATAACGTGATTTTTTTAAAATTTAGTTTGAATTCTTTTCATGGGTTTGATTTCTTCTTCTTCTTCTTCTTCTTCTTCTTCTTCTTCTTCTTCTTCTTCTTCTTCTTCTTCTTCTTCTCTTCTTCTTCTTCTTCTTCTTCTTCTTCTTCTTTTCCACCTCCTCCTCCTCTTCCTCCTCCTCCTCTCTTCTTCTTCTTCTTCTTCTTCTTCTTCTTCTTCTTCTTCTTCTTCTTCTTCTCCTCCTCCTCCTCCTCCTCCTCCTCCTCCTCCTCCTCCTCCTCCTCCTCCTCCTCCTTCTTCTTCTTCTTCTTCTTCTTCTTCTTCTTCTTCTCTTCTTCTTCTTCTTCTTCTTCTTCTTCTTCTTTTCCACCTCCTCCTCCTCTTCCTCTCCTCTTCTTCTTCTTCTTCTTCTTCTTCTTCTTCTTCTTCTTCTTCTCTTCTTCTTCTTCGTCTTCTCTCTCCTCCTCCTCTCCTCCTCTCCTTCTTCTTCTTCTTCTTCTTCTCTTCTTCTTCTTCTTCTTCTTCTTCTTCTTCTTCTTCTTCTCGGTGGAAACTTACAATCGTTTTTCATCTAAAGAGGGAATACAACGCTGAGAGAGAGAGAGAGAGAGAGAGAGAGAGAGAGAGAGAGAGAGAGAGAGAGAGAGAGAGAGAGAGAGAGAGAGAGAGAGAGAGAGAGAGAGAGAGAGAGAGATGAAAGTAGCCAAGTTTCGATATATATTGTCTTGTTAAAGATAAAAGAAAAATGTACATACCTTCTCATTCAAAATTCTCTCTCTCTCTCTCTCTCTCTCTCTCTCTCTCTCTCTCTCTCTCTCTCTCTCTCTCTCTCTCTCTCTCTCTCTCTCTCTCTCTCGTTAATTTAAGGCATTTTCATTCCTCTAATTGAGAGTTAGACTAGTTTTGATTAGGGATGATGATGATGTTGATTTTATTGTTGATAATAATAATAATAATAATAATAATAATAATAATAATAATAATAATAATAATATTTATTGTTATTATTATTATTATTATTATTATTATTATTATTATTATTATTATTATTATTATTATTATTATTATTATTATTATTATTATTATTATTATTATTATTATTATTATTATTCTCGAAGTAAAATATTGATTATAGAATAGGACTGTAGGCATCATAAATATAATATTTAGTAACCTTATTAAATACAAAGGTCGTTGGCAGTGGTAGCTCATTGGTAGATCGCGCACACCGGGAAGTAACTAACGCTGGTTCGAGTCCACCGTGGGGTGATAAGAAAAGCATCAAGTCATAATCCTCTAGCTCTAACATGCCTGAGTCCACCCCATTTCCAGCTGGGACTACTAAATACGTAACAATGGTGCTTTAGCTCCTCCTACGATATTCTGGGAATACGAGGGTAATATTTTATGCATAATCTATTTTTTTTATTTTTTTATTTATTTTTTATTTTTTTATTTTTAGAAATCAGTTGCTAACTACGATACTGGTAACTATTACTTATACGTCAAGCAGTTGGTCAGTGGTTTTCATCCTTGTGACTGTTTCACCATAGGCTCCATTTATCTAATAGTGTTCTCAGTGAGCTTGCTGACTGATCAGTAGCTAGCACACGAAACGCGCCACTAACCTCTCCGAATAATTCTTAATATTTAGGGAAGTAAAGTTGTCTTATCATAAATGGTAGAATCAGGTACTTTTTGCTTCTTTTTTCTACTTTTCTTCTGTACTAGCTGCTATTCTTTAGTTTATGTAGGGTTCTGTTTTTCCTTTGCCTCTGAGAAACTACAATTTGATATTGCTTTATTACAGTCAAGTACCTTTCATGATACCATCCTCTTGCGGCTCTCCTGGCTTGCAACGCTGCCGAGTTGAGCTGGCTGTCTACCACAGTGGCTTGGATATGGTACATTACGTAGATAAAATGTTCACATAAATGTCGTACAAATGAGAGTGGCCTCGACAACATTGTTCGAGGCATGATGAATGTTTACTGAAGCTTAAAGAAAGTCTTATTTATTCAGCTATGCGGAAGGGAACACTTCAGTCTTCGGGTAAATCGATAAGGAGTTGGATGTATTTACGTTTGTTGGTATAAAATAAATAAATGATTGAGGAGGGAGAGAGAAGAGAGAATTGTAGAATATTATAGATTTAGGATAAACAGGTTTTATATATACTTACACACTGTTAGGTAAGCATACGCAATTAGGTAATACACTAACACACACAATTAAGTAAATAGAAACAAATCATACATGTGGATAGCCTATTGCATGGTATCAGATTTTTGATTTATTAGCCAATGTAATGAAGATCTTAGCATTTTTTTACTTATTTCTATGTTTTCTTTATTCATTTATTTAGAAAAAAAAATGTACTCTTTTACTGCTAATTTAGGACACTTTTTTTCCTTACAATATTTGACTTTTTTTATTCATTATATTTTTATTTTTTTGCCGTTTTAAGTGTCACTATTTATTCCCCTTCGAATGGTGGTGGTCATAG